>FASU01008906.1:0-10014 GCA_001486225.1 Heliconius pardalinus sergestus | reverse complement strand
GTTTCTTAATTGCAAGACAGCGTTTTAACACTCTGCCGATCCATTACCTGTGTGCGGGATACAGCGTGAAACTAAGAAAAACACAAACAGATCTCTGTCAACTAATGTACCTAGAAACCATGAAGAAAACTCAATAAGAGCGATCAACCGTTGCAATGTTACTTACCAATTAATAAGCTATTAATATTATGTCAATACCGAAATGAGTCCGAGTTCAGAAGTATAGGCTTGTGCCTCTTTTCGCGGCAAAAGCCAATTTAATAGTTATATCAACATGTTAATAAGTTTTATCTTTTTAATTTTATCATTCGTTGCACTAGGACTTAGTGCATAGCGTGTCGGGTGTGACATAACACAATAGGAGTAGTGAGTGCGGCCGCCGCTAGGAACACCGGAGACGGCTCGTTCCGCCTCGCTTTCACCTGCGCGTGCGCATGCCACCGCCCGCGCCGACTCGCCCGCACTGACCGACGGCTAGTTGTCCTGTTGCCATGATGACCAAATACAACTGTTTTAAGTAAAGTTATGAACAACGTTTCATATATACAGGAATTTATTTATGGTCCACATTATTTTATTATGTAAGATATTTATTTATTTAAATTCATATTTTGATTTTTTCGCACTGGTTTAAAGGTAAAGCGCGTCGTTGAGTTCCGCCACTCAACACGCAATGCTTGCCCTGCTGTGTGCGGGTTACACAGGTGCGTGAAGATGTACTTTTAGTTTTAAATAGAACAAATATATTTAATAACAAAAAACATTTACTAAGAACTCTACATTTCAATAAACAACGAAGAATTCCATATCAAAACATAATTTTTCGCAACACACTCTTGTACCTACATAAATAGTTGCCTACACTAAACAATAAACAATCGACAAAATATAATGTTATTCCACATAATAAAATAATTAAAGAAACAAGTAATAATTTACAAAAACAAAGTCTAAAATCGCGACATGAAACACACTTTCACCCATTCAGACTGTCAGCTTTGGAGCATTAGTTGTAGTCGAACGCGCGCCCAGCGAGGTCGTGTACCGTGATGACATATCAAGAATGACAGACGAGAAGTCATCCACGGAGACCGTCACCGTCGTGACGGCCTTCCCGACTGTGTCAGAAAAATCTGAGGATTCGACAGAACAGTTGATATGTAAAACACCGCAGAAGAATGAAAAGAAAAGTGTCAAAAGTGCAAAAAGTGTTAGAAGTGAGGGTAGTTCTAAAAGGATTGTAGTTTTCCTGGGTCTGGGACAAGTGTTTTTGGGGGTTTTGTTGGTGGGCTCGGGCGCCTTGGCCGTGGTCAAGGGGGCCTCGTTGTCCCGCGTAGGAGCAGGCCTGTGGTCAGGATGCGTGGCGGTGGTGGCTGGAGTGGTAGGAGTGCTTGCCGGCATCAATGATTGTTATGGATTGAATAATTCCTCTAGGTAAGTTGGTGTTTTTTGCAATTATATATAAATATCGCTATCCTCAATTGTAAAGAATGATTTTTGACAGATTTTCTAATATTTAATAAAAATATATATAAGCCATGCAAACTCTACAATATACAAAAAATCTGCTTACATTCGATTCAAGTTATCCAGACATATGATTACAAATTTTGTATAAAACTAGCAGACGCGCGTAGCTTCGCCTGCTTATTTGCGCCCTTAGGGGTGAATTCTAATAAACCATGAAACATGTGTTCAATGAAATATTTTTAAGAGTCTGAATTTCAAATTTTATAAAAATCGGTGCCGATTTAAAAAAAAATCCATACAAACTTTCAACCCCTATTTCGTTCTTTACGGTTAAAATTTTTCAAAATCCCTTCTTAGTGGAGGTAAGTCCAGATTACGAAAGTAAACATCTGTCCAAATTTAACGTTTCTACGCACAGCGGTTACGGCTGTGCGTGCGTCTTACCTCAGTCAGTGGGAACATGTCCTTTTATATATATATCTATCAAAATAAAAACTTTCACATAGGTACTAATAATATTCCACAAAAAGAAAGTTCCAAATGAAATAATTAATAATTACTTAAATAGTTAAATTATTTTTATAAAAGTACTATTTCAAGTCAATGTCGTGCGCGTGCGCAGTTTTTGATGCACATTGCTCGCGTGCGCCTATTTCCTAATCACTGTGCTGTATAATTTAACGTAATTCCTTCTTTACGTTTTATTTAATTCTGACTAGAACCTAGAAAAGGACGCCAAGCGTGTGTTGTGCGTTCGATTCTTACTCGAGGGAGTTAATTGTTTATATTCTCATTTCGCTCTCGGAACGAGGCAAGAGCGGCGTTGAATTCTGCCACTCAACACGCAATGCATCTGCCGTCACTGTTAAGTGAGAGATGGAGCGTGAAGCTAAAAAAATAAACCTATTTACACAATTAATTTTATGTTCCGTTTTAAAGTGAACCGCTTTTAAGCGAATTTAATTTTCAAAATCTTAAAACGGACATACATTTTTACACATATTTACATAGCCGAGGATAGGATAGAAGATAGAGGATATATTCGTTTGAAAAATACCCAAAATTTACTTTAACAAACGAAATTACTAATCTTATAAATGAAAAGGTATTGTAACAGAATTGTGCTTACTTTGTGACACAATATTCCTTATCTCTTTTACATTGTATTTCAGTAGTTGAGTATTGTATAATAAAAATTTGAATCCTCCAATACTGTCTTGTCAACAACTTATATAAGCTAACATCACTGTGGAGAGGATGTGAAGAGAGAATGATATTTATGAAATATTTAAAATTTTTATCCATTGTTTGTTTTTCCAAGAGACGCGGGTTCAAATTCTGCTGTGTTCAATTTTTATACTTTTTCTAAGTATTATTTTATTTTTAAGTATATACTAAGTATTATTACACCTAAGTAACAATTACACACTATATTTTAGACGATCCAATCGATACCAGTAGTATTTATTATTATTCATCACGAAGTTATATATTATAAGTAACTTATAAAACTTATAAATTATATATTTTCTTATTTGTGCATTTTTCTTCCTGCTTCCAGCATTCCAATAAATTGTTTTTTATTTATACAGAAGGTAAAAAAAATAAAAAATATTTAATATTAACTCGATAATTACGACTTTACCGTAATATCGTATTCCATATAATAATTGATATATAACTGTTAAACATAATTATAGAATTAAGTAAAAACTACTAATAATATAAAGAAGTTCGTCTGTGTGCCAGTGTCGTGAGATGTCATGCGTGAGCGCATCTTGTCGCCGTCGCTTCCCCAAACAGCTATAAATTATAGTTCATATTATAGACTTGTCAATTATGGCATTACGAGTAGGTACTTTTAAATTGTTAAATAATATTAAAATGTCAGTAGTGTCAGTCTTATGCGATCTAATGGGACACTACTGGTTCAGTGACTCTAGATTCAGTCCTGCAGAGAAGATTTAGCAAGAAACTTAACAATTGCTCTTTAAAATATTTGTTATTTTCACGCTGTATCATGAAAATAGCAGGATAGGCAGAGGGAACCTGGGAATCTAGTGTTAAGACATTGCGTTCCCGTTAAGATATTTCCGCTCCCCACTTTTACGCCAAATTCTGGAAGCATTGCGTTACCAGACCGCTCTTCGTTACCAGAGCAAGGACATGAAAATATTAAATAGTTTAGTTTCACGGGTGGTCATCAACAACAACCCTGGAAAAGTAACAGAGATCATTTAACAATTCATCAACCCGTAATTAACTATTATATCTAGAGTTATAAAGGAAAAGATTCTTTTTAATACCTAGAGGTAAAAAGAAAAACAGTATAATAATAACCATCATGCCGTTAGTGCATTGTGTGAGGCGTGTTCCGTGCAGGTGCAAGAAGCAAGAATTACTTATACGTGCTCTACTGCCTCGTGCTGGCCTAACCCAGTCAAGCGTGTTTCCTATTTCTGGTAGGCAGAGTGAATCTAGTGTTAAGTTACTCCGTTCCCGAATTTCGGAGGCACTGCGTGTTGAGTAACGGAACCCAACGCCGCGCTTTTGCTTCAACATCAAAAACGAACATATGAAAATATTAAATGTTTAATTTCCTCGAGTGGGAATCGAAACCACAGGCTGTCATATTTACAGTCATTCGCTTGTGCTCCTGCACCACGAGTGGCTTCATTTTATTTCTAATCTGCATTTAGATGCCTCAGTATCATCATCTCGTCTGGTACTAATATCCTCGTGAATGTCAATAATACATACTATTAAATACTCTAATATATACGTTATAAAGCTCATATTGATATGGCCATTCAAGAAAAGCATCGTTGAAATCTATAATTAAAATGATATAAGCCATCTTAGTTTCATCTTGATTGAACTTTTTGTATATTTTATGGAAATTGAAAGAATATGAGGAAATGTATACATTTAACGTCTTTATTGCGTTAGAATTTGAAATCCATAGGTGTGATGATGATGAGGGATGAGGATGAGATGAGCGTTGTGTATAGTGGTTGGGGATTCGACCGCACTCCGGAGATATTATATTTTTCGATCTGGTAGGCAATATCGCGGCGTAGAGTTGCACTTGAAATATTTCGTAAAATGTTTGGCAGACAATGAGGGGCGGAGTGTTTATTTTTAAAATAAATTATGACCTTATAATCATTTTAGTCGTATATTTTATTTTAACCTATGCAACATAATATAAAATAACTGGACAAGCGCGAGTCTTCTATTATCACCTATGATAGAAGATAATTAAGTTCACATAAATAACTTTAAACTTTATATCAATTGTCTAAAAAAATACTTATTATTATATCTTACTTACGAGTAGGTACGTCAAAAATAGTTTCGCCGACCAAAGAATGTTATAACAGCCTGTTACAACGGGGAGAGAACTATATCTAAATCTGAAATGATTTAAGATATCAAAATGACTGGTTATAATAATTACACGCCTACAAACATATTACAAGTTAAATGTTTTGCCGTCTCTACTCTCTACTCTCTACTATAGAGATAATGGATAACACACTAACATATCCGTGTCGTAATAGCGTGGTGACGTATAAATTGTTTATGGTAGAGACGCTCATTGACGTAATATAAGGACTTAACTAAGGAGAGTTCCACAAACCGCGGCGTTAAGTTCTGCATCCGTTCTTCGTGATGACCTCTATAAATAAATTTTAAAGTTTCGTATTACATAACGATCTTGGCCTCAGAAGACGGAGAGTGGAGTGGCTTATCGCTTATCGGCTTTCTCTCGTACATGTAACTACCATGTTTAGTCGCGGACTGCGTATTTATATACTTATAGTAGTTTTATTAACTTTCGTAATCCAACATAGTTTTTTTTTATAATAGCAAGTAAGATTGGTAAATATTTTTAGGCAGAAGGAACCTGGGAACCTATTGTTAAGACACTCCGCTCCAATTAGGACACTTCCTTTCCCGATTTTCCGTAGAATTCTGGGGGCATTACGCGTTGTGTATCGGAACCCAACGCCTAGTTTTGTTTCGTTACAAGAGCAAGGAAATGAAAATATTAAATATTTCATTTTGTCGAGTGAGAACCGACACACACAACCCACGAACAGTCGCGTTTACAGTCACACAATATTGAAACTGACGAGCGAAAGTTAGTTCGTCATTAAGGAAATTTTATGAAGATAAGCTTTGGCTTTGATAGCGTGTCATTTGGACGTATGTTTAACGAGGAAATGTACAATTAAAATCAAGCATCTACTCAGTGCTTGCTCTGTCTGAGTGACATATGAGTGAGTATCTCTTGTCTAGTAGGGAGTGAGTGAGTGAGTAGGCCTAATAGTAACCTCAAGTTCAAAAAAAGGGCCGTACAAAGAGAATCAGACGGTGGAGGAAGACGAACAATTACATATAATTAAATAACTACCTGCCTACCTACTCTGTTAATTACCGGAAGATGACTAAAAAACATCCATCTCAGTTTGAACTTCGTAACTATTTGAAAAAGTTTGATCATCATTAGTACAGCAATTGCTAACAGTTAGTTTTGATTGACACCTTTATAATGTTTTAACGGTAACGTGTCCAAGTTATCTCACTGCGCTCAGTACCAGTACCAGTACCTACCTACTTATAATATATAATTTACTGTAATTTTCAGAATGTCATTTTAATACATGCAGGTAATAAATAAATATAGGCTTTCCGAACATTCATTTATATTGTCAATGATAATAAAATTGGTAAGGAAGTTATAAATAATTGTAAATTATATATTTAGACAGGCGTATCATATTTTTAACCGACTGCGTAACAACTCAACGAGAGTCTGTTCCTTTGTTCCCTTGCAACTGTTCAGCCAGTATATTCTTAATATTAGTATAAAATAAATGTATTTTGTCCACAGTACCGGGCTGTTAACGGCGTTCTTGGCACTGTCTCTGCTGTGCCTCGCGTGCGGCAACAGCGCCGCGGTGCTCGCCGCCACCGGCCTGCAGCGGGACTCGCTGCGCCAGCCAGTGCCGGAGACACTCACTAGTTTTGAGGTGATATTACTCATACAAATATTTTCAAATCTAATATAGTATGGTTTTCGGATTTTTCTTACTTAACAATGCGCAGCCACTCAGATATCCTCGTCAGCCTTACTGTACTTGCACTACCACTGTGTTGGATGGCAGAACCTAACAGCGAATCTATCAGACGATGAGCAGGTCATTGGGGAGTAGAGATCTTATGAGCCTAAACATGTTAATTGTGCGCTCTATCCCGCACACAGAAGGAACCCTGCGCCATGACTGGCCTAACTACTCAAAGGCCTCTCTTTAATAATATTGTCACGTATTCTATCCATCTGTATGTAGTTCGCAAGCATTGCATATATTACAATGATCCCGCAAAGCCAAATGAACACAATCAGTGTGTCTCAATGTTGAGATGCGGTTTATTATGCACCAGTTACTGCATTGGGCAACTAAAGTGGTTACTTATGCAATTATATGCTTCTCGTTTTTAATTCACTTTGCTATCTATCTTAATCTTTTGGAGTTTTTTCTTAACTTGGAAAATATTTTATTTTTAACACGTATAAAAATTTTAAGATATTGGGACGCGTTTGTTTTTTCTGCCTACTCTGCTATATTCGGGATGTAGCGTAAAGCTAATTATAAAAAAATACACAAATATTATTTATTTGAGGCCAGTCTCGGTGTAGAGGCAAAAAAGTGGCGACTATAAATGCAACGGGTTGTGGGTTCGATTCCCACTCAAGAAAAATGACTCTGCTCTGGTAACAAAGCAAAGCGCGGCGTTAAGTTCCTACACTTAACATGCAATCAAATACCAGAATTCGGTGGAAAGTGGAGAACTGAAGTGTCTTAATGGAAGTGAAGTGTTTTATTAACACTATGTTCCCAGGTTCCATCTAACCACCACAAACATAAATATTACATAATATTTTAGCAAAGTTCAAGGACACTGTTGATGATCGCGACGGCCGGCACACCGACTAAACATTACCTACTGTTTATATATCATTAGATGGCATTGTACGTGCTTGCCTCTGCCTGAGCGTGGGAACGTGCAGCTAAATTCCTTATAATAAAATTATTTTATAATAAAATAACAAGTATTTTAACAGCTTCAAATTGTATTCCGCTAATAGCAGCAGAGGGAACTTAGTGTTAAGTCACTCCGTTCACCACTCACATCCTAATTTTCGATATATTGCGTGTTGAGTGGCCTTTCGGTCTCCTCGGGGTTGGAGGGCATGGGCACGAAACCATGTTGATTGTATGCATCCTGGTAAAGATGAAACTGCCCTCTATTTTGAACAGGTCCTTAGAGTGTAGGGAAGCACTAAGAAAGAATGTCCCGAAAATTTTCCGAAGATTTGTATTGAAATATTCTATAGATGATGGAAAATAACAAGCTGAAAATTATAACCATATACCAAGAATTCAATTCAATTCACTAGCATTCAGATAGCACATCTTTAGCCTATCAATTAGGTCCCATCTCAAATTTACGACATTCTTATGCATATTTTAAATATGCATGTAATTCTCAGTATGAGAAATAAAATTTAAATATTATAAAACAATAAAAAAAGAAACAGTTGCTTCAGTAATTTACATTTGGTATCACCAGTACATAGCTGTCGTGTGAAACATGTCATAACCCCAGAACAACCGACCGCATTCAGAATATATTTTATTGCGAAAACATTGCCCGGCCTGAGGTTAGCCGCTAGAATAGGTAAGAATGGTCTTGAGTATGCTCTTACCTGTGGCTTTGCTTGATGGTTGCGTAATAACTAAATGTGGTAGTATAAATATGAAACAAGGGCCAGCTTGCAACTTTCCGTAACTTATACAAATCTTCGTTGAAAAAAATTCGGGACATTCTCTCCTCATCCTTGTCTACATCCTAAGGACCACCTTACATGCCAAATTTCAACTTTCTACGCTGCTCTATATATGTAGATGGCAGATTCGTATTTACCAGAACCTCCAACCCCATGGAGACTCCGAATGGCCACTCAAGACACAATGTATCGAAAATTAGGCGGCGAGTGGGGAAACGAGTGACTTGACACTATGTTCCCAGGTTCTCTTTGTCGTCCTTGGTATGTGCAGGATACAACGTACAGCTAAAAACATAACATTCCAACAAAAAAAATAGTTTTTAACATTCATATATTTTATTGCGAAATCAGTCAACTGTTTGAGGTTAGCGGCTAGAATGGCTACGAATAGTATAGTTTTTACACATGCTCATGTTGCGAATAAAGCTACAATTAAATTTTAAAAATGTATAAGAAATTATTTCAAATATTTTAGTTTCTCAGGGATATACAAATAAAATATACTTGATTACTTGTGAAATGTACTTAATTTAATAAAAGCGCTGTAGCTCATTAAGGTGTACTGTATCTCATAGAGAGATAACATTCAATAAATAAACCAAATAATAAAATAAATATTTAAGAGGATTCCCATACATAAAACATGTTTTTTGCTCGTTTGTATAGATAATGATATGGAACCCTTCATGCACCAATCCGACTCGGACTTGACACTTAAATATAAGACACGTATCTTTGAATTTTTATAATATATAATATACTGAATATTAACGTATAAATATTTGTCCACAGGATGAAATGCAGGCATGGACTCCAGTATTAGCTAACATAGCGCTCCTTATCATAGCGTCAGTGCACTGCCTCGTCTGCGTCTTCTCCATTTACCACCTATCCAAGAGGGTGTGCCCTTGCTTCAGACCGAAGCAGGCCTTCGACCATAATCAGTTCGACCCCAATTTCAAGCCGGTACAACCATGCGTGTTTCATGTCGACGAAATAAAGAGAGCTCAGGAGGAGAAAATGAGAGGGCATGAGCTTTGCAAGGATTTGGAGGCCAAGTTACAAGGAGATACTATTAAAAAGAAAAAGGTGAGCTTCAAATATGTACTTACTTTTAAAACGTTTAGTAAATCTTGAGGATTCGAACAAGCAATTATAGTGTGTAATAACCACATGTTTTCAATTTCTTAAGAAACTTTCTACATTTAAATTACAATTCAAAATATTATTAAAAAAATAATTAAAAATAATAACGGAATTTTTGAGACATTATATGCTGAGCGGCTGGCGGAGTTCCACGCCGCGCTTTATCTTCTTACAGAGCGTGAAATTTTTTTCCCGTGTGAGAACCGAATCCACGACCGCCTTATATTATATAGTCAGAGGCTTCGCCGCTGAGCTACAACAACCTCGACTTATTAACTTTAAAAAATGTAAATTTATATATAAGATGTACTAATATTTACCTACGTACTTAAAGTAAATTAAATTAATATTTATTTTACAAACACAGTTTAGTAGGTATAGCAAGTTGTGCAAGACCGGACAAACGGAATGATCAATAAAACGAGTATTTCTATAAAAAATCGATTGCCTTGATTCGAATGCGCGACCTGCATGGGACTGTGCACAGACAACATTACTTATCTATATATCTATATCTATATATATATATATCTATATCT
>FASU01008880.1:0-10536 GCA_001486225.1 Heliconius pardalinus sergestus | reverse complement strand
GTTCGATTCCCACTCGAGAAAGGGCAACATTGAATATTTTCATTTATTCGCTCTGATATCGAGGCAAAAGGCGGCTCTGAGTTCCGCCACTCAACAATGCCTCCAGAATTCGACGGGAAGTGAGAAGTGAAATATCTTAGTGTCCATCTACCTATCCTGCTACAAGCGGGTTACAGCAAGAAGCTGAAAAAGCAAGCACTTCTAAATCGTCGATTGAACATAGAACTACCATCAACTCGGAAGACAATGTTACTGATAAAAAGCCGGCACCAAATTCGATTCTTTTTCAAAATAAAGGTTACAAATTTAATGTTTAATGCAAAAATATTATGGTGGCCATCTTGCAGGAAATTTAAATGATGTTTTTCACATATTCTTAACTTTATTAAAATTAAAATTATTTTTACAGTAAATTTACATTAAATATCTAAAGTAGTAAACTTAACTGTATACTCAGGACCCATAAAAATATTTACTTCTTTACGTCGATAATTATATTTTTAAAACTTCATCAAATAAGAACTAAAATCGCAACGTTACAATTTTTTACTAAGAGACCAATTTCTAATTTATACCAAGTTACTCCACTATTTCTATTGAAATAAAACAAACTTGTATTTTAAACTTCATTTTTAGTTCAACATCAAAGGAAAATATTATTATAAAAAAAATATATTAAAGAGCAATATAACTAGAGAAGAAATTGGAACAAACTAGCGAAAAGAGAAAAACTGGCACAAGCGAAATATATATGAGAAACGAAATGTGTTTTTATTGCAACCTAATAAAGTGTTAAGTGGTCGTTTGTGCTGGGCCACTGGGTCCCAAGTCTCTGAACGACCTCGTAGTGTCTTCATACAAAGGATACAGCCCTAGCAATAAAAGTTTGGATACAGTCACCTCGTATGAAGAATATACTACAATTTTATATTATGCCATATTGTTCTAATAATATTCAATTACTTTAGCAATAAAGATGGAAATAAAGGTTAATAGTATGCAGAATAGGGTGGTAGCTTCCAAATTGGAAGAATTTGCAACCCTTCTATAATAATGAAAGTGCTTAGCTTTGTGAGAGGTTATACATATTTTCGACTAGCTTTTCGCTTTCGGCTTTGGTTGTAAGTAAAGTATAACTTATGTGAAAAATAGAAAAAAAGTTATATAAGCATATGCCTATTACGTGTATTTGTTATATTTTTTTTCTATATTTTTTATACTACTCAGCAGGATACTAGGTAGCTAGGGTAGGCAGACAGAGCATAGTGTTAAGGACATTCCCTCCTCCATTTTCTGCTGAATTCTGAAGGCATTATGTGTTGGATGGCGGAACTTAATGCCGCGCTTTGCCGCAACACTAGAACGAAGAAAATTGAAACATTAGATATTTAATTTCCTCGAGTGGAAATCGCACCCACAACTTAACCTTTTTTTGTACTAAAATTTAAGAAAAACGTATTGCTATTTGTCTCGTAGGTTATACAAGTATTGCATTAGAAATACCACCAAGCACCTTAGAACACACCAATCATTGATGGTTCCATTCCAATCTAATTAAGTGTTAAGAGCTGTTAGTTGGATTACTTAGTTCGTAGTTTCAGGGAGATGCTATCATTATGTGGATCCGGATACGGGGTACAATGTAACTACAGAATTAAGAGTACCCCCTACATAGATAATGTTCTTACATAATTTCAACCTTTCTTAGTTGTAGTAACCTTTTTTAGTAAGCACGGCGTTGAGTTCAACACGCAATGCTTCTAAAATTCGGCAGAAAGTGGGGAACAGAGTGTCTTAACACTAGGTTCTCTTTGACTACCCTGCTGTGCGCGGGATACAGCGTGAAGCTGATTTTTTTTTAGTTGCAGTAGCGGGAATATCTGGTGTTAACGCATTTCAAAAATATATGATTTTAATCGCGACGCTTGTGAGTTCAATTCACATTCGGGGGAGTGTCTTAATTAATTAAATTTTCCTCACTTAGTAACAAACTAAATAGGCGACGTTGAATTCCAATAGTCAAAGTTTTCGTGATGTCACGAAAACTTAGGAGAAAATAGAAAAAAGAGTGTCTTAACACTTGGACTAATGGTCCTGCTTAATAGCAGGAAGCTATAGAAAAATTATTAAAAGTAATTGTTCCTATTTGTATTTCAATAGGTATACTAAACCTACATGAAAAACAACTTTAAAACTTACACTACCTTTGACTAGGCTAATGAACAACTACGATCATTAATCTTCTTTATTAGACTTAAGCTACTATTGAATTTACATTTTGTATGGTTCTAGAACAAAAAATTACTTTTGTTAATCTAAAATAAAGACAAAAATCAAAAATGTCTGAGCACTGTCGTTGTTGAGACGCAAAGTTGAGGAAAAACAATAAATTCGAGCAAACAAAGTGAATAGTGAAGGAACAATTAAAAAGAGGAAGCCGACACAAGTACCTGAAAGTGGGCAAGAGTAAACCGAGAGGGGAACGAATGAGATTCTAATTCTGAAGAGGCTTTTATAACGGGGTAATAAAGAACATTCTGGCGCTGGAGTGGACCCGCCGGAAATTTAATCTGACGGAGAGATCCTTTGTTACAAGAATTTTGTCCTCAAATAAATGGCCGTATAAGGATGAATATTTCAATTTAATTAAAAACACGATGCTCATTGTTTCATTCACCGAGCCTATGTAGCTTGATTGAAATATATATTTCAGCTGATATTAAAATTTGACAAATAAAAAAAATATTTTATATTTAAAGTAATTGTCATTTTTCTTTTAATCTAATTCTTTTTCTTTATGACAACAATAATAATACGAATAATATCCTACTAATATTATAAATGCGAAAGTTTGTGATGATGGATGCTTGCACTACTCTCACTAAAAAAGTAGTCTTTTTTTTGTACTGAACGTACGTATTTTGATAAAACTTTACAGTAACATAATTTATACGTCAAAATAGCACATAGGCACATAGTATATAAAGATGTTGTATAAATTGGCTACAATAAATTTAAGCGGGCGAATCCGCATTTGTGTTATCCATGGTTTAATATTTGCTTGCAATAACATTTAATAATGACTACGCATAAAGTATAACAATCTTCTATATACCGAAATATTACAACTAATGTACCATTTTCATAATAATGTTAAAAAAGTATATATTTAAAGAAAAAAATATTACTCTATTAAGATAAGATGTTAAGATGTGCCGGATCCTTGTAACGTAATCCTGCCCGCAATGCTGATAATGACCCTCTTGTATGGATCCCTAGCGTAAAATTCTGAAATATCTAACAAAAGATCTCATATAAGCAGGCTTAGATATAAATAAAAACACACAGTGGAGAGAGTTAGGAACAAACGCTTACAGCTTTACTGTATTAATATTTTTGTTCTATCAGCACTATTATCGCCAATAAAATAACAATTAATATTTATTTGATTAAAAATAAATATTGATAACATTTTTTTTAAATGGCTTTATTGAAGAATAAAAATAATATGAATTATGTTGTGTAAACGATTATTATAGATAATTTGTTGTCTTTTTATTGTCATTAAGGTGAAACAATCAACTATCAAAGACTTCATTAACAATAAACATATATATAAATCTTTATTTAAAAAATCAAGGCTGAGATAAATAAGAATAAACAAAATATAATAGTGAAGTTATATCAGAAAACTTTAACCTTCTCGTAAAGGCGGCGGTCCCTTCCACCCTTTTAGCGAATAAATGGAACACAATGGATGAGTTTACGCACCGAAGCAGGTTTTGAATCCCGAATTAGTTTAACTTTAATTTATATTACTCGCTTCTGAATACTTTTCGCTGTTAGATCCCAAATGTTTAGAATGAAGCCCTCTTTGACTTTAATGTGAAATTGTTGATAATAATCTTATTTTGGTAATTTCTCGTGTTTTGTTGATTTTTTGAGCTTAAGTTAGTTAACTTAAATCTTATGAAAAATATTTTTTTAAATAGCTATCGTATGTTTATTAATAAAAAAATATTCATATTTATACAACTATTTGTTTATAAAAATAAACTAAATATATTTTGGTATATTTAGATAAAAATATTTTTTTTTTCTTATTCAGTTAATATTTGATGGTAAAAAAAAAAGCAAATATCTAACATTTTATATTAATCATAGACAGAAATCATTACTACAATCCCATTGTATTGTTGGAAAATCTTCAATCAATCTATTTCACCTTTTTTATTTTACTTTACGCTCTAGTAGAGGTACTGTTTTATAGCTAAGTAATTGGATTCATAGTGAGTTGACATCGAGACGTAGTGTCGTCCCTAGTGACGGCGCGAGCGAGGTGACCCAGAACGGGACGAGCAACGGGCTGGATTCGAGCCAACACATCCCATCACGCATCGTAACCAAATAGCTTATACATTAAAAAGTAAAATTATAATGATTGACATTTACAACCTTTTTGTACTAAAATACTACGCATGTCCTCATATTTTATGTAGTTATAACAATAATTTTAACTTTTAATTTTCACAATGTAACAGTTTTATTAAGTTTATGAAATTTTAATTTAAAAGTATACGAGTATAATATACTAAGTAATTGAAAGCCGATCAAGTTGACACCATTATCTGTAGTGAAGTGACCGAGAGCGGACGGGTAGCGACGGGTTGGATCCAAGCCAATCTGTTTCATTGTAATTGTATGTATATAGATTCTATATATTTACATTTAGAAAATGAAAGAATTGGCAAATAATTTGTCCTTACAGTAACCAATATGCCAAAGTTTATATTAACTTCTGTCTAGAGGGCTGTAGGGCATAATATAGATGTTTGTAATAAATTCTTCTCTGAACGTAGAAATAAAATAGCATATTTAGTTCTTATAAAGAAAAAATATTTTTACTAGCTTACAAATATAATTATGTAAACGCAAAGTTGGTGTTTTCGATTCTCACTGTCTCGAAAATCTTGCGGTACTAGGTTCCCATTACCTATCCTGCTATAAATGAATAAAGCTTGAAGCTGAAGAAGAAGAAGAATACCGTAAAGCCTCTTTCACCATACAATACTCGTCCGTTCTCTCACAATTTATTTCTCTAATTAAATAGAAACAAAACCTTTATTTGACAAAATTAGTTTGTTGACTAAGATCGTAGCTTAGTTAAGTATTTAATTTCAAATGAATGCTATTACTACTTACATTTTAAACAGGACTACATTTCACGGCTAGTAAAACTCGACTCACAATATAGCCAACGCTTAAATAAGCGTAAAAACGAAATTGCTGGGTATTTCAATTAACTTAAGTGAGACAGGAAACAGTCCTTTGAGTGAAATTCATTACGAGAAACAACTCATTTCAAAATATTATATTAGACGTTGAGTTTCTTATTTGCCTGTTACGACCGGGGAAGTAAATCGAAATAATATTGTAATTGAGTCCAAGAATACTTGTGAAGTAGTACATGCAACTATTAAATATGTATTACGAAAATCTTGCCTTAAGATCGATCCTACTAATGTTATATATGTGAAAGTTAGTGTGGATGGATGTTTGTTCACGCTAGAACTGTTAAACGGATTTAGATTATACTTTACAGTAATAGAGCTTAAACATCAGAATAAGACATAGGCTATAACTTATGTAAGATTTTGGCTGTAATATATTATAACAATAAATTTAAGCGGGCAAAGCCGCGTTTGGTGCCCTAGTCATTTATAAAAAACTCTACTTGTACCTACTATTCTGTTTGGATTTTATGTCCATAGCCTTGGAGAGAGGTTCCTTTGCATCTTTCAATAAAATGAAGTACACTTTAGAAAATAACAGAAAGGAAAGTTGACTATTATATCAACAGCGCTATTCGAAGGTACGAGGAAGAATGGGAACGAACAAAGCACAGATTCAATAGCACCGTGAGATGCAGCATCTGTTACTCTAAGTCCGGAAGCATTTAAAAGCCATTGATTTTATCTTCAATGGACTGAAGTGTTTTATTTTGTTACTATGAAAAAAGTATATATTCTATAAAAATCGGTGGCGATTTAAGATTTTTTCCTTACAAACTTACAACCCCTTATTTGCACCCTTAGGAGAAGAATTCTAGAAAACCATGAAACATATGTTCTATTTTAACTTTTAAGAGTCTTTATTTCAAGCGAGGACTAGTCCTTTTATATATATATTAGATTATATAAGACAAAAAAAGAATTATAAATAAAGAAAATACAAATATAATAAAATACGATATGAACAAAATGGCTGACGGAAACACAAAATTATCTCAATAAAACGAAACGTCTTGAATTAGAAATAGAATGTTATTCTAACATACATTTTATTGTTATCTTAAACCCAGTTTTTTCAGTTTAAAGCATTCAGTTAGAGGTTAGAGGTTCCAAGGTTGTTTTCCTAAAATTTTCCAAGGCGTTGGTGATTAATGGCTGGTGTCGTATGTCGCCGCCGACACGTGTTCCCGCGTCATCCCGCTTTGCCCCAAGGTGCTCATCCCTCATTTTTAAACATACAAACGTTATATTTCATTGTCATTTATTTTCTTGTATAATAAAAGTATTTGTATTTTCAAATCGTTATGTATTTACTTACTGTATTAAACGTATAGTCTTGGGGCCGTCGTGGCGAAGGGATACAAGCGTGCGATTATAAACACGACGGTTGTGGATTCGATTCCCACTTGGGGCAGTGAAATATTAATCCTCGTTGGTTTACCACTCATCTCTTACTCTCTCTCTCTTAAATCTTTATTGTCACATAATGTTAGTTATTATCAATCGATAATGTATATATATAATATTTTCCTATGTCTTTAGAATTTATGGTTTTTTAACTATTCTGTTATTTACAAAAGGCAAGTTTGTAAAAATTGTGAAAACGCATTTGTTAAAAATATATAGTACGAATTCTGAAAGTCCTCTTAAATTTTACGTGCCATGTAACATAAATGTACCGTCAAAAACCAGTAAGTAGAACTAACATAATAAGAAAGTCTTCGAAAAGTTTTTACAGTTGAGCAATACAGCGGCGTGCGCGTGCCAAGACATTATAAAAGCGCTGCAAAATGTCTGGACGATATCAAACTATATTAAAAAGTTCTTGTATAAATTATATACTTTTTAGTTTTAATATAGTATAATATTATACATTTAAAACCACCCTGGCGGAACAGTGTCGGTCTGTAAACACGATGGCTTTAGTTGTAGATTCGATCCCCTATTCGGGATTTTTTCATTAGGTATACACGCTATGTTTTCAATGCGGGAAGAAAGAGGAAAATGGAGTGCCTCACCACTAGGTTACTTCTGCCCAAGTAGGGTGCTAAAGCGTGATGCTCAAAAGGAAAAAAATAAACAAATTTTAATATTTTACTACTACGTGTCCATTATGTAAATGAAAACGACAATGATAATATCATTCATTATTTGACTTTTACGTAGAGTCGTATATTTAAAAAAATCGTACTATCGTATATTTAAATAAAACATATATCTATAAAAAACTACCATTCATTTGCTATGTTTATTTTCATAAGCGTATAAAATATTTTGGTTTAACATAATATTTACTGAAGCTGTGTTTATAATATGGGCATTCGCTTATGATAGAGTCAATAATAATGATAATAAACGAGCATATAAACTAAACTAATCTATACTAATAAACATTTAACGTTCAATCTCATCTATACTAAATTACATATTTTTTTTCATCTCGTCTATACTAAACTACATATTTTTTTTGGATCACACTGTATTCACATAGCAAGGTAGACAGAGTGAACCTAGTGCTAAGACACTCCGTTCCCCATTTTCAAAAGACATTCTTAAATTGCTGAAGAACTGTTCACAAATTTGTCTTCTCATATTTCACTTTAGATACAAATATATAGAAACCGTCTTCTGAGTATTGTATGTAATCCTAGAACTAGACTAACTAACATTATCTACAGTTTCAGGTTAAATTAATGAAAATATTATAAAATAACTATTAATTTTATTTTTTATTGTTTCTTAAATCTAAATTACATAATTATACCTAGTTATAATTTAGTTATTCTCAAATAAGCTAAAATCAGAATTTACATCAACATATTAAACACGTTCTAAAGTGGTTTTCTAACGTAATAACACAAGCATCGCTCTATATTTAACTTTCCCTCGTTCCAAGAGAATTAATCTTCCTATCCTAAACTTTCGAAACTCATATCCTGTGAGTTGAATGGAATTTTCTATGGCAACCCTCGCGGACGGGGAGAACCATGTCACGTACCAACAAATAAACATCGAAACCAACACACGCCTTTCTCATATACGCAAAAATGAGAACGCCATATGGTGGCAAAATGTCGAATTCTATAACTTGTACTATTGCAATAAACAGAGAGTTTTAAATGAAATGTCAACGTAACCGGGCGTTGTGACGCAGAGGCATAAGGGTGTGACTCTAACGTGTTGGTCGTGGGTTCGATTCTCATTCAGGGGAATTTTCATTTCTTCGCTCTGGCACCAAGGCAAAAGTCCTTCGTTGAGTTGAGTCTGGTCTTGAAAGAATCGGCGGAAAATGGTGTACGGAGTGTCTTAACACCAGGTTTCCTCTGCCTACCTTGCTATATGGAAAATACAGCGTGAAGTTGATTTTTTTGTCATAATAACAAGTACTATTTATATGTAATTGAGAAGCCTTATTTTGTTCTTCTAATGCTTTATACATTAGTTCGTCCACTGAGTAATAGTAGCTTAATTTATGTACGTCTCTTGAGAATTAAACAGAGAAAGAAGACTTAATAATCTTTTAGGTGTAATCCGTTTTTATTATTTTATTACATTGATATCTTTTTCAAAGATATAATAACCTTATCTTATAAAAATACGAGATAATACGATTATAATATATGTATGTTTTCTTCTAGAACAAGAAATAGTTACAATAATTCTTTTTATTTGAACCTCGAGTTTGACGGAGAAGCTTTACATATTCTATCATATCGAGCTTTAAAAACTTCATATTTATAAAAATCACCTGGGTACCCCAGCACACACAAGACATTCATTCTTTTGAGTGGGGATCGAACCCACTACAATCGCGTTAAAGTTACACCCTTATACGCCACGATAGCCTCCTCATATCTAAAGTATAAGCATAAAAGTAATACCAAGGTCATAACTATAAATACCGCGAAACCGACTTAACAAGTTAATTGTGGAACACAGAACAATTGTATTCAATGGTATCTATAGGAACATAATTAACAATTAATTTGAACAAGTCAATCGAGTCGAGTCGAGTCGAGTCATTGGAAAACTACTCGACTATGCCAACCACATTTGTGATAGGCTTGTCACCAGAGCAACACCCTCTTTGATGAAACTAAGCAAGGCATCTAAATAAACATGAATACCGACAGGAATTTATCTTTTAATAGTTATCTAAAATGTATGTGTAGAAGAATTGTTCTTCAAATGTTTTGGCAAAAGAGAATACTATTTTTTTTAATTTGTAAACTCTCTTCTCCTGTCTTTTTCTACACACTCAGAAAAGAAAACTTCTTATTAAATCCCGCTACGAGAAATTTTTTATACGTTTTCTTAATAAATAACAAAAGAATTATATTTATTCGAAAACAAACTAAAAAAAACTTCCTTGCAATTTTTGTTTGACTTATAAACTGAATAGTATACGGTTTGGCTTTTGTCTTTTGAATTTTTAAAAAACTATGACACGAGCTTAGAGACCGAGATGCGTCATCAACAATGCGTCAACAAGTGACGTGGGTATAAAACCCTCATATATCCTTTTGTCCAAACTATCATAAGATCACCATTAATAATACACACTTGCCTACGTTTTTAAATAATAAATATTAAACACCAAAAAATTTGAAGACCAGTCCTGGTCCTGGTCCTTTCATATTTTCATTTTTTTAACTTCACGCTATATCACGCAAACATCAGGATAGGTTGGGGGAACCTTGTGTTAAGGCACTCTGTTCTCTTTTTTCCGCCGATTTCTGGGTACATGCATGTTAAGTGGCAGAACTCAACGCCGCGCTCTGCCTCGGCACCAGAGCCAAGAACATGGAAATATTCAATATTTCACATATATAGAACTAAGAATACCAACAGCAATAAAGAAGGAAACATATAAGACTGTCATATTATATGTACTCGGAAGATTATGGGTGATCAGTCACGGCCGGCTACATCTGCAATATTGCAAATGGGCCTTGATGCGTTTGAACATAATATAATAGTCTATATTATATTATATTGCATACTGTACTGCAATGTAAATTTAGCACAGTGAATGATGTCTCAAATAAATTGTTTCTAAGATTATTATAATTATATATTTGTTATAAGTACTAAAAATAGTTTTTTAGGGTCGTCGTGGTTTAGGGGCATAGACGTGTGGCTGTAAAAGCGAGGGTTGTACGTTCGATTCCCACGTGGCGGAATGAATTATTATTTATTTATATTTATATTTTCACTTCTTTGCTCTGGTACCAAGGTCCGACTT
>FASU01008879.1:5642-16756 GCA_001486225.1 Heliconius pardalinus sergestus | reverse complement strand
CTTATGTAATAAATATTAATTTAATCGTTCCAAAGTTAGGTCGTATCGTAGCGCGGACGCACGTAAATCTGCTTACAGTTAATTAGGTTAATTGAAGTCATTAATCGAGACGATCGCGACAACCACCGTATCGTGTTCAATTAACTAACGAATGGTGGTCATTCGATTATATAATTTCACATTGATAGATAGAGCTTTGCATGTTACACTAAATGGCAATGATAATATTTCAAGAAAAGACGTTTGAAGATATATTTAAAACATATTTTAAGCCTTTCTTACTCTCTTATAATTCATTACATTATTTGTGATTCGTTTCTATCTTGAAAGATTACTCACGAGCAATATAAAATTAACTAAAAAACGCAATGAGACATACGAGTGTGTCATAATAAACCATTTTGTAATAGCTTTCTCACATCCTCGCATCCTATAGAATTTTAGTCAGAAGTGTAAAGTTTTATATGAATTTGTGTATAGTTAACAAAAATAAATCAACTTACAAGTATCCTTTATTCATTTGATTTATCTACTTATACACAAAGTGAAATATACCCTTAATACATTTAGACCCGCAGAGAAGGGTTAGTGTACCTACGGTAAATATTGTAACATGTGGAATAAAGTGGTATTTGAGCGACCTTAGGGCACATTTTATCGACAAACATACTTTTTTTGTTTACTTTCAGAAATATGTAGAATTAAAATATGCTAGCTATTGAAAACATTAGAATTTAAATAATAATTTCAAAAGTATTTATTAAAACGTTTCACATTAAATCACAGAATTTATACTTTTTATTTAATAATCTCTCCTCATTTTTCACCAATATAATTAAAATGGTTAAGTATTGTAAGATTAATTTATAAACTAAATAAATGACTAATTTATTAATACATCTAAAAATGTCAACGTTGATTGCATTCCTTTCACATACAATTAACCCAGCAGATATTGAACAATTAGTATACATATACCACGTCACATAATACTTTACAAACCCTGCGAAAACAACACACGCCCAGACATCAGCGCTCGTCAAAGCGTTATCGCGCGTGCACAATAAAACAAACAAGTTCGTGGCGACGCAGCTTTTGTTTATCGTTTAACTCGACGCAATGCTGAATATCTTAATCCTAAACAAATATGGGCCCGTACCCAATAAATGTTCTATCTCTCTCACGAAGTGGGTACCGGCTGAAATGCACCGGGATACGATAAACAATAAAACGGTAAAGGAAGGATTAAATCGGCAAGTCGCCGGCAATAATATAAACAACTGATTAAACCGGCCGATCACAAAAGGAGACATTAGTTAGGGGCAGTGCCGCGTAACCTAACGATAATGGGAGAAATGATAGCGAGAACTTGGCCGGGGTATGCACGAATAGCAAAAACGAAAGCGGCTGAATCCTAATGAATACGCTTCGTGGCTTTATCAATATTTATTGTAAATCTGATTGGTTTTTACTAAGTTTGCAATAATTGGATGTTATATATTGTATTTGTGTATATCTTTGTTATTATAATTCTAAGTAGCCATAATAAGCTCCAAACAAAACAATGACACATTCAAAGCTTTTAATCACGCTGGTTATAATTAGGCAGAGAAATGCACGGACACGCCGCGTGAACGATAATTGATTAAGCGTTTTTAATTAACAAGTAAGTAGCGAACATTTAATATATGATATGGATAAATATTTTATCAATTTAAGACGAATTTCTACTAACTGCATTTCATAATAGCAGTCTATAAACCCTTACGTATGTATATAAAAATGATTAATACAAATACTCAAATTTGTTCAAATAAACAAACTAATAATAAAGAAATATTATACATTTATAACTGACATAAAAAAATGCTATTATCATAAACAAAACAAATCAATCCATCGTAAGCTTATAAACTACACCAAGCCTAATTATACAGCGCTATCGCGTCGAGCACTCGCTAATTTCCTTGGACCGCTCGCCTTTCGTCCGACAACTTCTAGACTGTGGACGTGATCGCGAGACAGATACCGGATGATTTATTTATTACCCCTCCCGCTTAAATTCGCCCGATTTATGAAAATGTTGTTCTGAAATTCTCATAAATAATAAACGTGCCACTAAAATGTTCCTTCAAATTTATAATTTCATACAGAAAAGATAAATATTAATACAAAATGAAGAGTTATTAAAGTTACTTACTCAGAATCGCTATTTCATATTATTATATTTTAAAAGGTAGGCAGAGGGAACCTAGTGTTAGGACTCTCCGTTCCTCATTGATTAATATTATTTAGAAAAAATAAATACCTAGTCTTTCATTTTAAATATTTCTCTCAAACTTAAAAACGTCAAAGGCATTAGAAAAATAAAACGTAAAATTCTAACTGCTCCACTAACTTACAAAGGGGCCGCGCCACGGCACTTTAAGAAGTGTCCTAGAGGCGTCATGGTACTTTGCAAAGCAAACTATTCCAACAATAATAATTTATTAAGCGAGAATTTGGTCAACTTTATGATTTGTTTTATTTCGCGCTGGGCATTCATCAGAACATGACAAATCAATTATCGGTGTTGGTATATAATATTTGTGTTGCTAGTTGTTATATTGTACTGTAAAAATGCTTTTTTAGGTGGTCATATTTTTAATAATATCAATTTAGAGACAAAAATATTGGTGAAAGAAAAATAAAAAAGATTATCTTTAAAATTCAATTAGACATTCTTGTCCTACAACAAAGATTGCGACTCAGTAAACGTTTCTATTTCATATGTTCATTCAAAATTATAATAACACAATAGATTTTAAATATAACATTGAATAAGAAAAACTAATGAAAACGAAAAATAACTAGTTCAAAAAGCTATTTATGCTTTATATCTTGTTTAAGATGAGATAAAATGAAAAATCTATGTAATAACATCTTTTTATCGGCCTACATTTTCTTAGCAGTTAATAACAAAACGGGGAAAAATAGCGATGTTGATAATCCTGGCAGACGTCAGGACATCCGGATGCGACGGTCCGGCCGGGGATAAGATTCTGATACTACCGGGGACGGGGAGATCGTTGTGACAATGGCCGCCAGGCGTACCTATATACTCGTACTACGGCAGCTGACATCTTTTGTATTAAACGGAATTATTTCTTTTAAAATTGAATCGAGATTTCTCCCGTTGCTTTCCTTTGTGTATCATCTTGATATGTTCGGAACTTTAGTTACAATGTTGTTTGTAGCAAATAGGAAGTGTCTAGTATTTATTATTAGTATGTGTTTACTGAAAAATGTGAAGCGATGTTATTAGTTTTAATCGAGATATAAAGTTAATTATTTGTGAAAAATATACAAAAGACGTATAATATTTTTTTACAGTATTGAAACATGGTATTATTCAAACAAAGAAAAATTCTGCGTGCTATATGATGTATGATACTACATTTCTTAACCAAAAAAGCAAATGATTACATT
The DNA here is from genome assembly GCA_001486225.1 of Heliconius pardalinus sergestus. NCBI lineage: Eukaryota > Metazoa > Arthropoda > Insecta > Lepidoptera > Nymphalidae > Heliconius > Heliconius pardalinus. The sequence goes on along the minus strand of FASU01008879.1, from coordinate 13,288 downwards.
TAAACTATAATATGTATATACCTACGAACTTTAAATTTCCTTCAAGCGGTATTTATATCCACAATCATTGAGTACAATGCAAGACCATCTTGACTAACGATGCCTTTTCCTATAAAAAGGAAAAATGTGGAGGCAAAAATGAAGACAATGTAAAACGCCTTTCGTATTAGAACAGCATTTAGAACACGGTTTTATAAAACACGGCACACATTCACAAAGCGACAAATCACAGTATGTGGACAAGTAAAGTCTGCTCGTATGTCAGTCACCTAGTTTTGAAAGCCAGTCGTGATACAGGAACACAAGCGTGTGACTTTAAATGCAACAGGTTGTGGGTTCGATTCCCATTTATAGCTGATTTATTTTATTTATTTATTTAAAATAGTATTACTAAAAGTTAATTATATAGACATTTTGTTTTTATGAAGAGTAAACATAAGTTCAATGACTTAAGAGATTTCTTCAAAGTCATATAGTACAAATAAAATAATTGAAAAATAGATAATTTTTCATTGTTGTTCAAGATTTATATAAATTTTATATTATTATATTCAAATGAATACACACATAAAATAATAGCATTCTACTCTTATTGTACAATTTAATCAGTAAACAGTAAAAACTACTGCATCTCACGCATCTAAAGTTCGCATCGAATTTGTTTTATTCATTATTCAAAAAATGTCTCTTTTTAAGAGTGTCGGGCGGAGATGTCGTGTACGGGAAAAACATGAACCAGCTTTAAAAATGTTACAACATAAGACCATATATTATATATGTAGCTATGCGGTAAATTCTAGACGTTTATTATGAGTTTTAATTAATTTCAACAGTTATTTAATAATATTGATTCGTAAGATATAGTCATAGATTAAGAGAAATATAATCCAGATTCTATTTTAAACAAATTTAAATTAATATTATTTAATTCTGGTTACATAATTCCAAAGTTCTATAATTAAACAGTTAACTATTTATATTAATACTGACTTATGTTTTTTAAACAAGATGTTGTACCTAAAGACGGGTATTGTATTGAATATTACAAGATTTAAGCAAATCTCAGTTCGATCTACAATATAAAATAGTTTTATTCATCAAAAATAATCATAACATTGACTATAGTTTTGGACAGACAGACGTATATATAAATAAAACATGTTACGATTTACAAACAATGGAACATCGGCTGCCGCCTTGTCGTCCGCGCATAGCCAAAATGCCAATGATGTGGCGTCAATTTAAACACGGACCTTAACTAAGAAATTAGTTGAAAAAAATAAGAAAAGAAAAGAAAGATAAAATATCTTAAAATATATAACGTTTATTGCCTACCTTTATATACTATTTGTATGCTTCGAAGTCAACAGAAACAAAATTCCTGTTTTAAGAGGTCCCTGGAGTAATATTGTAATTTTAGATATCTTGTATATTATTGTAGAATAACACATATTTTTTTCGTTTTTGATATTAATCTGAAATATTCATATTAATATCATCGTATACCATTAAACGACACCGTGTAAACATTCCGTCGTAATTTAAATTACAATGCCACTCATTAATAATAATTTTACGTGTACGAGATTTAATAAAAGTGAAACTTACTGAAAGAGCTTTACATTGTTTCACAGGAGAGGATAGTTGTTAATTAATAATTGGAAATATATAAAAAATTAATTGGTGAATCCGAAATATAATTGAGACGAGAAGCTGACAAAGAATAATTTCGAAAGCAAAATTTCCAATTTCATTCACTTACAGTAAAATCAAAATAATCATGGATATGAGTTAAACGTCTATGGCATTTTGCAGCTATCGAGTATTGAGATTCAAAAAATATTGAAAATACGTAGCTAATTAATATGATCCTAAAATATTATAATAATTATTAGGGTTGGCTTTTGAATATTAAACCTTTTATTAAAATTATGTCAATATTATATCCAATGTACCTACCATATATTTTTCTAAATATAAAATAAATACTAATGTCTATATCTACATATATTATAAATAATATACTTCTCTACTATAAAGCTAAACTCAAGCAGCGTACAACTAACACTTTCTATCCATTGTAGCACGAACAATAATTTGCAAACGAAGCTTATAAGCACCTAAGACGCGATGGGATCAAATAACGTTGGTTTAGATGCATTAGGCTTTCACGTCTAATCCTTTTCCCTTAAGTTGGATTGCTATTGGTGGCTTACCTTAAACTCCACCCTCTGACATCGTGTTTGTAGGCCTGATACACCGCATGTTCGTTAGATTTGTTGAGTAGAGTAAAGCCTGTGTTGTCATGGCACCAATAATCCTTCGTATTATATTGTATTGTATTTCAAATGTGAAGCTAGCGAGGTTATTATTCAATAATTACTAAAATGAATACTAGAATAAGTAATAATCTTTTTTGGTTATGGTTCACGATGTATCCCATAGGTATAAAGCAAGGTAGGCAAAGGGAACCTAATGTTAAGATACTACATTCCCTACTTTCTGTCAAATTTTCAAGGCACTGCAGGATGAGTGACGGAACTCAACGTCACGCTTTGCTTCGACACCAGAGCGAAGAAATGGAAACATTAAGTATTTTATTTCCTGGAGTGAGAATCGAACCTACAACCTGTTGCACTTACAGGCACAGCCTTGCGCCCTTGCGCCACGACTGGCCTGAAATTCTATTATTAAATTTTCAAATATTTACAAAACTATGAATAAATTATTACAGGTAATCTAACTGCGTACCTATATAATTCTATAAACAAAAAAACTTTAAATCATCGAGTTACAGGAAATTTACGGCATAATTTTGAGAGCTGGCAATTAGAATAATGAATAACTGGATGTCCCAGCAACACAGATAATAGACGAGAAGTAAAATTATAGGACAGAATTACAATTAAATAAAGCATTTATGCCTTTAATTTAAATATTGAAATTCAATGAGAGCTCTAGTTTCATATTAAATGCATTATTTCAATGCGGCACGTGAGCCACACTGTGTGCTCATTATTTTATAGAACGATAAATTCTTAATGAACTACGCCGATGGTGCAAATGGTGTAAAATTATTTTATTATAACTTTTATATCAGCCGGAGGTAATCATAGTTACAGCCTATTAAAATACGAAGTCTATATTTTACATTGTTGTCAAATAGCGTGAAAACTGTTTTCGAGGAACACGTCATACAATGCTTATTTATTAATAAAAGTCTAAATAACTTTTTAACTTATTGAATTAGTAATTATTATGAATTATTAGTAATTAACATTATAGATATTAACTGATTTATATAAATAAAATTGTAAAATGCACGATTTATAAAAAAATTGCGTTAGAATAGCGTGTAATGTAAAACCGGGCGCGGATTTACAAGCTTTTACGTTTAAAATTTCTATTTTACAGATTATCATATATTTTTTTTTAATTTACGCTATATCGCGCATATAGCAGAGTAAGTAGAGGGAACTTGGGAACCTTAATTAACACTACCGTTCTCCACCTTCCGCCACATTTTTGAGGCATTGCGTGTTGAGTGACGGAATTCAACGCCGCATTTTGCCAGAGCGGTCAATACTTCAACAGTTCCTTAATGACCTTACTATTTGTAACCTTCAACAATTTGAATTTACGTACACTTGTTCTTGAGAAATACTGGAAGTATCAACTCTGTTGTCAACGATCTAATCCGGGATGCGATCAAAAGCGCTCATTAACTAGATTTATGGATGAAACATAGACTCTGCGACGACGTCGTGCAACATCTTATTTACGGTGGTCAGATTGCCAAGATACAGCCGGGTGCCTTATGAGGATAGCACTGCAAACATACTATAAACGTAATGAAAAAATATATGTACCTACTATATGAGTTATAGTAAGTTATATAAACAACACTATTGTATCTAAATACATATATGTTATTGTAACTTATATATTGTAATCTCTATAAGTAAATTCTGTTCCCTTGTTCTGTTAATCTATTATTATAACTTAGCTATACGTACCGGATAACAATTACAAGTAACAAAAGCAAAGAAAAAGTATAAACCGCGCACGTAAGATTCAGAAACGAAATCCATATAGCAGCATATCGGCGAGTTCGTGCGAACCGACCGACGGCGGTCGTATCGACTCGCCTGTAATCCGATAATAATGAATAGAGAATAGTACGAGCATGCTCCAGTTGAAAGTTCCCGAACAACTAGGAGGCACGAGGGTTTTATCGCGAGGCATAATTTGGCCTCACCGTCACGCGCTGTCCGCTCGTATTTATCGTAAAACTCGATAGTTCCCGAGGGTATTGTGAAGAAATACACAATAACCCGACCCGAAGGTGTAATCACTAATCTATGAGTGTGCCATAAAAATGCTGCAGAAGCGAATAATTTAAGCAGCCACGCTGGAATGCAGTGTAAACACATATTGCTCTTACGCTAGCGTTGTTTTGCTTTCGTACATTTTTCAAACCACTTGCATTTTTGAGGGTTACTTTACATTTCAAATTATAATTTTAAAAATTGTAAAATGTAATTTCGCAGTTCAATTTATTTTAACGTACTTCGATAAAAATATGTGCTGTTTTCACGGTCAATAAAAGTTTTATCTGTTGAATAAAATACGTACATATCAATATTTTTTGTAAATAGACCAGGACGATCTATGTAAAAAAGAAATCTACCTTAAATTTCATAAATAAAAAATGACGGATATTACAACACTAAAATAACAACAACATAAAATTACAACACTAATAAGCTAGATTTAAGTCAGGAAATCATAAAACGAAGATAATGGTGCACACCATATTTTCTTTACGTCAGTGACAACGTTGCAGAAATATAAAGTATTTACTATATAGAAATATAGAAAAAGCTCTTTTAGTGGTTAAATGTGACATAAAGTATTCGTAGGATACAAGCTTTACTCCGATCACGTATTTTAGTTTGAAATTCGAAAACGTAAATTCAGCGTCTGAATATAAAAATTCAAGGGGCGACGTGTGCAAGTGAAGGGGTGACTGCGGGCACCGGATGTGGTGGGTATGTCAGAAGGCGAGCGATTTACGAAAACTATTAACGACGTGTACGAATATAACGGCATTTCATATCGTTTATGTTGTCAAAGTTTGCTCTATAATTCTGAATTTCAAATTACTTGGTACTACATACAGAAAATAAAACAATTCAGGGATCAGCAATCATTTATAAAAACGTTTTAGCGCTTTTAATTGCAGTTAAGAAGAAATTTAAGTTATGTATTGCTTGAGTTATACTGAAACTAAAATTCTTTTCAAACAAAATAAATTTCCAAACATATAAACTACAAACTATAAAACTTATTGCACGCTTAAAAATATATAAAATCGCTTACACTACAACCATTCCCTAACAAACCGCATCGCCACTCGCTGTCACCTACCCACCGATTTACTGAAAATTGACATCTCACACCGACAGAGATCTCGGCTCTATCGTGAACACTTTATCTATTTTTGTTATGATGACAAAATGTAAGAGTTTACTTAATGCTGTATGAATCACTTAAATTTTCAGATTTTTTATACTAATATTTTAAAATATCAAATAAACGTATATAAAAAAAATAAATCACACAAAACTATTCCAGAACTCGAATAGACCACAAAATATAACAATATCTAACTTTACCGTTTAACACTCTAAAAAAATGGATAACACGGAACGAGTTTTTAATCTGACCATAAAACTTACTAAACAGGCCAATTGATTTTTTATAATCGAAAGGAAACGGGCGTACCCTCGTCGGCGTTACGACCAATCAATTCCCTATATTAGACTTCCGTTAGAAAACAAACTGGGTCCGACTCGAGGAATCTTTTGTTCTATTGTGGCGCGCTCTTTGTTCTACTCTCGTATAAATTATTTTCCTTGGATCTTTCTTAGCTCCGATCCCGTTCCATTTCGCCCATATTAGTTCCAGTCGATGCGTAACAATTACTGCCTTTATATCTTGGATGACGCGAAAATCATCATCTATCCTACAATTTTACGCTCCAGTGTTACATGAATTCGAGTCAAATGAAAGCCATAGATTAAATAAACAATTTTCGTAGTAATACAAGAAGATCATATGGTAGTCCATTAAATTAATGTGTCCCTACCTATACATAACTTACATAATGCACATAGTAAATAAAAGTTTTTAATATTTTAGTTTATTACATGCTTTAATAATAAAAGAGATTCCGTAGTGATGTTTATTACTTTTAAAATTCCGAATATAATTCTTTATGTATTCTCTGTTGTCGAATGAAAAATTTTAAAGGATACTTTCATTAACGTATATCATAAAATATACATAAATATGAGTGATTAAGGTAGACACCGTAGCGGGGGGCAGCGAATGTGAGCAATGTCAAGAGAAATTACTTTTTTATGAGCTGATGCAAACATTGTAAGATATGTATGCGCTCGCGTAATAAGGTTTACTTGTTTAAATTAAACTTTAACGGCATACGGGTTTCTTTACGATCCTTTATTCACATTTAATCATAATATACCACTAGGGCTTCTAATTGTAAAATTATTAATAATGACTTTAAAAACCCAAAGCTCATTTAAAAGGCATTCCATTAAACCGTTATGGGGAAATAAAAAAGGGGAATAGTAGAATTTAAGTTACTGACAATAAAGACATAACTCAAAGTGTAGCTATTCACACAATCTAGCTGTAATTACTATGATAAAAGGTGCCGGAGTGGAGACGATATATCGCCGCCACTGCCGCGATAGCGCCCGCCTTTGATTGATGTCATCAGCACTTATGAGTTCAACTAGAAAAACGTTAACAGTACCCGCCACTAATGGAGAACGTTATCCATCAGCCCAAAATTAAGATGTAAAACTAAACTAACCACTAACTGGTATCTTTATCTAAATTACGACACAATTTTTTATAGAAACAATTACAGTGAGGTTACGTGCGACCAGCGGCGACGAGCGGGTTGAAACGAGTGTTGGATGTAAAATGAACGTTGAAACGAAGGCTTCCGTGCGAGAGCGTCACTTAGAATAATTAAGCACCCCGATATCAGCGGCTCCTCGAGGCTACAATGGTTGTTGAGTTGAAGTGCCTTGGCGCGGGCTCGTAAGAACAATTGTTTGGTTTATGTCATAAGTGAACTGTTTTTTTTTCCTATTATAAATTTAACTCTTTTATTATATATTTAAAAAAGTATATACACAGATAAAGATTATATATCAAAATAAATAATCCTTAAACATGTGATAAAAATTTACTAATTTATGCTATTAGAACCAATGATTTTTTTATAAAACTTAAGAGTTTGAACTTTAAGAGTTGTAACGAACCGAAATAAACTTAAAAAACAAATCTTTTAAATATAAATATTAAAATAATCGGTTTACTAAACTAACCACTAGCTAGAATATATAAGCTAACCAGTACATATAGGATATATACTTTAAAATATACCTTCTACTTCTTTACACACAGACTATGCTCCATCTGTTGCTCCCCTCAGGTGATGTCCTCACCCACTTGTAGGAAAAACAAATTTCATTCATTACGTTTTAAAAAACGTCTCGTGGCTTCACGCTTCATTTATTTTTATGTACCAACTCCATCCTGAGGCT
>FASU01008863.1:0-20512 GCA_001486225.1 Heliconius pardalinus sergestus | reverse complement strand
AAACTGTTGTATGGTTGGGTGTATCATAAGCTTTCCTGTAGTCAATATACATAGTAAAAATGTCTTTTTTCTTTTGATGGGCTTGTTTTTTATTATTATTATTATTATTATATGGGAAGTTCTTATGATTTGGTAAGCTAAATGGTAAATAAAGATAAACAAAATTTCCTACTTTCCGCCCAATTTTGGAGGTATTGTGCGTTGAGAGACGACACTCAACGCCGCGCTTTGCCGCGTTACCAGGACGATGAAAATATTAAATATTTAATTTCCTCGAGTAGAAATCAAACCCACAACCAGGCCCGTTTACGGCCTCACTTGGCTTGTTTCTGAAGAGCATTATTTAAATAAATAAAAAATATATAAAAAGACTAAATATTTCCAAACAAAACATAAAGGTAATATAAAATGTTTTGGCACGATGTTCTCATGTTTGAAATTTGTATATTTATTCTCACATTCGAAGGTGCATTTCGCAAGGGCGTAATTTTTATCCGTATTTACCAAATTACCTCACAAAGAAACACAGACGTTCACCACACACCTGGTTATTGCACTTAAACACAAAACAAATTATAAACTGGCTAAGAATCCTTCGCACTTATTGAAAATAAAAGTTTTCACATTCGAAATTAATCATAAAATAAAATGCGCGCACTCGTAATGGACGTCAGCTGGATACTAACTCGCGACTCGCGATTGGTGGTTGCGATTAAAAGCGCGGGAATGCACATGTCACTGTTTCCGAACAAGTTTATGTTTTGCGGCCAGTCCCTATGTAAATATTTGTGTTAATATAATATAAAGAATATTTTTGTATGTTAATTTTCTTAAGATTTAAATTTTGTGATAGATAATGTTAGAATACAAAAATGTGTGATAAATGCAATAAATTTATGTCATATTTTATCATATTTTTATTGGTAGTGTTTTTTAATAAAAAAAATCTTACATTTAAAACTTTAAACACTAATTTGAAGAAAAAATAATAATAATATCTATATTTTGTTTTTTTTATATATTTTTATTGTAAAAATAAAACACTTCATAAAAACAATAAACTTTGTCGCCATCTGAGGGAATAGTATTGTTACTAATTGGAATATCCCTTAGTAATGATGATTTATTAAGCACAATATACGTAATAGGTCTTTGCCAAACAAAATAACTTAATAAAAAAAAATTATGATGCAGTTTTTAATTTTAATTTTATATATAATTTTTCAGAATTGTAAAATAATAATTATAATAATAAGATCAATAGGTTAAGAGAGTCGATTTCAAAAAAAAACAACTACACAGGCTGCTTAATCAAAACTAGGCCTTCGACCACAATTGACAGTGCTATACGAAATTACTAAACAAAAAAATACTTTAAAACCCTACAGTATGGTACTCATTTGCCTATAATAATAATTATATGTAATACAGTAACATTTTGAATGGAGGCTCAAACAAAAGACACGCACGCAGGTCATGACTCACCAGCTTGAATATTAAACAGGTGTACATACAACTTATGTCTCTGAAACACAGAAGTAGTTAAATGAGGGCAAAACTTTTTTTTTAATTATATTTTACCTCCGTAACCTGTTTGTTAACATGCATATAATAGTAATTCGTATGATGTAATAGTGTAAATAGAAAATTGATTAATAAGTATTATCGAATATATTTATACAGATTTGTATTTGTTCTCTATTTTTGGTCAAATACTATTAAAATTAGGTCGAAATAAAGCCGTTGTGGCGAAAAGGTTCAAGCGTGTGACTGTAACGCGATCTTTGTGGGTCCTATCCTTACTCGGGGGAATGAATTATTATTTTTTAATATTTTCAATTCTTAGTTCTACCAAGGTACCAAGGCAAAAGTGCGGTGTTGAGTTCCATCATTTAACATGCAATGCCTTGAAAATTCGGCGGAAAGTAGGGAACGGATTGTCATAACACTGGTCCCTTTGCCTACCCAGTTATATGCGAGATACAGAGTGAAGCTTTAAAAAAAACTATTAAAATTACAATATTCTACACTAGATAATTGACATAGGTTTTATATATTTGTCATTGGTCTTAGTTTTATATACTAACTCACCTATAATAATATAATGGTTACATTTTTGATTAACCTCAACTAACAGTAAATGACATGTTTCGTTGTGGCAAAGTTCAATGCTTTTAGACTGACGGCAATTTGTGGTTTACCTCCAGCTTACTGGACAGCTTACGGTTTCATATTTAACAATGACTACAAAAGGATATTGAAAAATAATGCTTTCATGTTTTTTTATGAAATATCTATAATTTTTCACTTTTTAATTTTTTCCTTAACTTGTATTTTAAGTTCTCCCGTCTTGCTAAATTTCGTAAATGTTAGGTGCCTATAAGTTTTGATAACACGGCAAATTTCAAAATGTAAGAAAAACAACGCATAAATGCTCGAGTATCTTGTGATTGCACTGATTTAGAAGACCTGAATATTTCATATTAAATTCAGCTTGATTGCGTGGAGGAATCCAAACCTAAAATGAAACCAATTATAAATAAATGGCCTTAATAGATGGAAAGATGAAATGATCATGGAAAGATGAAATGATCATGGAAAGATGAAATGATCTATAAAATGATCCTATAAGAGTTCCGTTTTATCTTTTAACTTACAGAATCCTAAAAATTTGTAAAAATTATGATTGGTCGGGAAGTGGCGAATGGACGGTAACAAGGTGCCATAAAAATAGCTATAGAAAAAAAAATTCTTAAAAAGGGCACATTCTAAACGCAACTCATACATGTGAAAAGCAACACACTGAGATTTTACATAAAACATTTGACCAATATCCATATTTTCCAAAATTATCGCGTTGATGTCGTTTATAGGGAAATTTTATTTCAGTTACACATTATAATATACCGTTCTGTAAGTTTCTTTCCCTGTAAAACAATTGGCCTGGTACGCGCATGCTGAACACGTGAAATAATATTGTTTATTTTAAATATATATATATAAGTATATTGTATATAAACTTCACAATATAGGTATAGATGAAATGCACATTTCAAATATGAAAACATTATTTTACCTTGTTACATTCGTACCGCAATCATTGTTTCATTAAATTATTGTTACGTAATAAAATAAACAATAAATTACATATCTGTACCTCTTCATTCCCATATTTAGCAGCAAGGTTAGACGATACCTTCATAGAATAGGCAGCCATGGATGACTCATATATTAGACAATTACATTGCATCTTCTATTCTGTTTCCTTATATTATATCTACACAAAGACACGTCGCATCTTTATTACGCTATGACATAAGGTTTAAGATGAATCCAAAAAATTTCGCTACTGTTAGTTAAAAATAGAGTAGTAGTAGGCAGTTGCATTGAAAGCACGCCCTAGTAGTGCCTTGAGGTTAAAATGGCAGAGTTCTTAGAAAACATTAATTATTATTTGTCTCTTTATTTTAATCTATTATCGTGTGACCCGCTTTAAGGCATACAATAGGTCTGTCTCAAGGACCTTTTCACACATGTGATTGTAAATGATATAATGCCGTATTTCTTGTTGCTTAAGAATAACAACGGCTACGTAGGGTAATTGGGGAGTATTTTGTTGTAAAGGTTTTTATGGATTAATTTTCTACTCATGAGATTGTTTCTAACTAAATTATTTGTATTCTACAGAGAGGTAAGACCAGTGACGTAGTGAAGGGGGCAAGGGGGGGTCAAATAGTCCGCAAAATTATTTAAAGATACATATGAAATTATATTATGTTCGCCTGCGGGGCGCTGTAAAAGTATTTTGCCCCAGGCGCGAGTTAAGCTCGCTACGCCACTGGGTAAGACTTTATCAGTGGTCCCCAGTACTCTGTAGTACAACGTCTGTTACGCTACGCTTGCAAAATCTCGGCAAGTATGTATCACAGGCTCCAATCGTTCACAAGCTTGCGAGCGCGTCAGTTTGTTCTTGACGAGCATTTATGGCAGACATGGCAAAGAATCCATCAAGGTTTTTTTTCTAGTCTATAGTAAAAAAAGCATAAAAGAAGTATTTTTTAAACCTGAAATGACTCTGTTTTTATTCTGAATAACAAAATAATACACTAAAGATAATATTAATATTTCAAATATTTAAACCCATTTATCATCTGTATAAATATTCGTTTTTTATTACATGCTTATTATATTTATGTTAAAAAGGTGGTAGTGCAATCCTGTTCTATTTATTTGCTAGTAATTTAATTTTGCGCTTGGCGAGTAAAAGTTTGAGGTATAGCTGTGAAACCAAGTTACTTAACTCGAAATCCGAGTTTTAATAGATAACTAAAATTTCATTTAATTAAATGGCGCAAAATATTCACTAAGTAAAAATACACCAAAAATTAGACAAATACAAGGATACAAACGGTTATAAACTGTTGAACAGCATTTTACATTTTACCTCACGCTACGCGCTAACGCGCCTAAAGACCAAATTATGTTTCTGTGTAAGTTGATTGATTGATTTCTCGAAATATGGCGTTTCGAGCGTGCCAGTTTCTGTGTAAGTTTTACTTTTCTATGGCTATCACGTACGTCATGTACGTCATGTCAGTGTCATTTATCAGCTAAAATTGCGGCAAAACGTTATATTCTCATAATAGTTCTCATCTTTATGTAAACAAGAATTTGATTAGAAGGAGAGTTTCTAATCCAGTACTTCAAAATGTTTTTTTTCCAATTGACTTATAAAACTTATAATAAATGTCTTCTATAAGGTGTTGTGTATAAATATAAAACAATTTAGAAATTACATTGATAATAGAATTACGAGGTAATGTTATTCATTTTAATCTAAATAAAAAAAACTGAGTTAATTGATTTATGTAATTATTTATAGTTTCTTTTATGCTATGTTACATGTTTTTGTTTCGGAAAAGTCAGACCTTATTCTAATAAGTTATTTTTTTTTGTAATTTTACACATTATTAATATATATCTTACTAATATTATAAATGTGAAAACTTGTGAGGATGGTTCCACTTTTTCGCAAAAAATACTGAACGAACTTAGATGAAACTAAAATAATATAGCTTACACATTGGAATAACATATTGGCTAAATGTTAAGTAAAGATTTTGTATAATTTGCCTATACTTTAACTGGCTACACATATACTGATACTGATAGGTATAAGTTTAAGCGGGTGATGCCGCGCGTGGGTTGCTAATTGTAGATAAAATACAGCCATGCCAAACTTTGCCAAATTAATAAAACATTCTTCAATCATTTACAATTACTGTGTTCAGATGATTCATAATATTTTATTAAGAACACTTTTTTGATAATCAACCAATACAGAATATTAAACAGAAATTGTGAGAACTTTTTATAACTTTCTTATATTTGTAAAATAGCATTTTTATACCAATATAAAAATGTATAGTGCATAGAACATTTCTTAATTTTCCAAAATTTCAATATAAAGTTATATCGATATGAAGTATTTTGTTGAATTACACTGTTGCTAAGAAACAATTTTATTGAATTGACCAATACTTTAGTTTTCAATATATCTGCGAGCAGGTCGCAAGTATTTAATATTTTCATTTCCTCACTCTGTTACTTAATGAAGCAATGTATGGAGTTATGGCAATGCCTTAAAAAATGGTGGAAGACAGGGGATAGAGTGTCTTAATGAGAACCTGATTGTTATTATTACAGGTTCTGTCTATCTACTCTGATAGTTGCAGGATCGAGCATGAGACTAAAAAAATAATTTTCTTTTCCTCATTGTGGTAAGTTGAATCAAACAATGACTTTTTAAAAGTTTTAATGCTGTATCCTGCATATGATAGGGTAGGCAGAAGGAACTTGTGTTAATATATTTCATTCCTCTCTATTTGCTGAATTTTAGTCAAGACAGGGTTTCTTGTTGTTGGGAATCAAACCAAGATTGTTGCATTTAAAATCACAAGCTTTGCCACTGCACCATAAAAGCTTCAATTATTTTCCTATCATTAGGTAACATTATTATTATCATGTATTTTCAGCTATCAAGATTATAATAATATTCTTTTAATGATAACAAATAACACACAAAATGCATAATGATAACATTTTCACAAATGGGAATACAAGTTCCTCAAATAGGTAAGAGATCATTTTTATTTAGATTGTTTGTGTCACTATTTTTTTAATCTTTTATGTGATATATGGTAATGTAAAAAGAAATCAGAATATCTTGAATAACAAGAAATCTTATTCAATACCCACTGAGAAGAATGAATAAGGATGAAATGAACATATTATTTCTTAGCTAAGGAAAGATGAAGCAAGTTAGTCTTCAATTTAGGTGAAAAATAGAGTAAAAAGAACAGACTGCCTTGACACTAGGTTCTTTTTGCCTACACTCTTATATGCATGATAGAAACTGAAATATGTTGTTATTGTAATAATAAAAAAATGGGTTCTGAGGAGGAAACTTAAGCTGTTTAAATTCCTCAAAGTAAACTAAACTTTAGTAAGAGTCTTAAGTTTTTTAAGTTGAAGTTTTGAAAAGTTTACCTTTTTTTACTTTTATTTTAAAGACAATGTTAGTTGTAGATGACAAAATAGATAGATCAACTTAAGACAAAAGATTATATATATGTATAACAACAAAAATATTTGTATTTTAATAGCAAAGATAAATTTTAATAGCAGTAATGTTCAGTTATCCTTTTATTGATTACTTATTTTTTCAATGATTAATAATATTTTTTTCCAGTTCAAATACTGATGCACCCAAAAAGAAAATATTTGTTTTTAAAACCAGGTCGTCAACCAGTCAATCTAGTGGTAAGAATTTATTATATAATTAAATTATATTTTTTCTTTCCCAGTTTAACGGACACACAGGCTTAGTTGAAAATAGCGATAAATTGGACATTTAGCTTTTGTTTTATTTCAATCTGTTTATAAATAAAAAAAGTTATATCACTTTCTAGCAGACGAAGTCACAACTGGGTTACTAGTCCAAAAATGTTTTATATCTGTAACCAAAACCGATATAGTATTCTTCTTATATTCTTGTCCTGCAAAGTGTTCGAAACGTTGCTTTCCAAAAATGTCAAAGATAAAATATATGATTAATCTGGTTAAAGAGTTTAATTTAAAGAAACCATAATAATATCTTCCTCTTTATATAATACAACAGATAGTCATCAAGGCGCAGTGCAACGAAGGTTGTAGATCTGATGATTTTATTTTGGGGAATGAATTGTTTTCGTTTCCTCGCTCTGGTGACTAGACAAAGCGATGCGCTCAGTTCCTCATCGAAAATTGGGCGGGAAGCGGAAAATGGAATGTTTTAACCCTCTCTGTACCCTGCTAGGTAGAGCGTGATTTTTTAACTTCACACTGTATCCTGCACATAGCTGAGCAGGCATATCGAGCCTGGGAGCCTAGTGATAAGACACTCCTTTTCCCGTTTCCTGTCCAATTTTAAAAGCTTTTTTGACATTAAGACACAGACTTCTATAGAGTTCACTTCCACTTCTTGAGTTTTATATGATAAAATAAAATATTTATAAAGAAATACATATATCATTATTCCAGTGTCGCCCCCAGTACATGGATCTTGTAACACAACTTATAAAGTAAGTTTACATTGATATTATAAATGATATTTCACTTTGTCAGAATAAAAGAAAGAAACATTTTTGAATTTGTTTTTCTTTATACATAGTGTTCTGAAAACGAGTAGTGATCATATATTCTAGTAATTTATTAATTTAATTATTTTAGATGACAAACGATAATTCAATAGAAAACGCAACATCCTCAAGACAAGAAGTAATCACAGAAACTAAAAATTCCTTTCCTAAAGAAAATTTAAGTCTAATTTGTAACAAAGAAAAGATTCCAAATTTTAAGCTTTTAATGAGCGAAATATCTATAATTTTTAATAATCGTTTGATAAAAGGAGATGTAAGTGTATTTCGTTTTGCTTATTTTTTTAATTCGCACTCGCTTCGCAGCGCTCTGACCGCTAAGCCATTTTTATCAAGCTACGTCGAAATTCTGAAGCGCTTGGCAAGGGAGATGGCTATTTACTAAAAAATTTTAAGCAAAAATCTAAGATGGATTTATCATACTTTAATATACAGTTATAACCAAAATTTTAAAAATATTTTCAGGAAAGCACTATGTCAAAAGATGAAATTAACGAATGCCAAATAATGTATATTAACTTATTAGAGAAAATGACTAACATACTATTTAAATTACCAAAAAATGTAGCTCAAAATCTTTCAGGATATGATGATACATTTAATAGCAAAAATGAATATCTTCTAAAAAGATTAAAAACAAAAATAAATCTTGAACAAAAATTGAAGGAAACAAACAGCTCACTATCGATTTACTCTGAACCTTGCATTAAGAGATCTTCCTTAGATTCAAATTCCCCTTCCGATAATAAAGATAGTATGAGTGACAGTACAAATAGTCCAAAACGTAATTTTGTTTTTAAAACACGAAAAAGCATAAACAACAATGATTCTTTTGAACAGCCATCCACATCTAGTATTTTAGACAGAGTTAAAATCGCATCAAACAGGTTACAGCCGATACAGTCAGAGGTTCCCAAAGCTCCTATACCAGCCAGTTCAGTTCCCTTTCAACCACCTGTTAGTTCTTTTTCACCCCCTAAAAATAATGAATTAGATATCGAAAGTGAGGAAAGTGCAATAGTATTGTCGGATGGAGATTTAGAAGATAAGGGAGTTTTAGAAGATATGGGAGATTTGGGAGACTGGCCAGAATACAGGCCGGAAGATTACGAAGATGATTATATTCTCCATAAGATAGAAGAACTGGAGAAGAGTACGGAAGATGTCAGTGCCATGATGGATACAAGTGAAATTGAAAATGTTAACGATGAGATTAAAGGTATATTTATTTATTATTGTCTTGATAAATTAGTTTATATTGATACTCACTTTTACCTCAAATTATTAAATTATAGTATTAAAACAATATGTTCCATATGTAACGTAACGTTTTAATTTTAGAGTGCGTGGTGAGTGGCGGAAATATTTTTGGAATGCCGTGTTCTGGTTGCCAAGGAAATCAAAATATTTTAAATACAATTATTCCTATTAGTGAGAATCGAACCTACAATCATCCAGTTTACAGTCAGCCAGGCACAGCCACTACGCCACGACGGCCTGAATCTATAAAAAAACATTGAAACAGACATACAAAAATAAAATGCATAATATTTTTAGACAAATTCAGCAGAGAAGACTACCCACACTCTGTCGTCCTCCGAGAGACACTTCGAGAGACGTTCGGTTTACGCGAGTTCAGGCCTAACCAACTACGAGTGATCAACGCCACGCTGTTAGGACATGATTGCTTTGTTATTATGCCTACTGGAGGAGGTAAGAAACCTCTGTTTGTTTTTAAATCTTTATTTCTTTTTTATTATTTATGGTCTAGTTAGGTTGGTTTAAGTTTTGAGACCTTAATGCCGTATTGAGTTATCTGGAATGTTTTAAGACCAGATTCACCAGTGAGAAGTTTATTTCACAAATGCATATTAAAGTCGCATTGAATCTAAGAGTATCCTACATTTATTGATCAATTTCAGTGTACACAGATTGAATTACAATTTACATCAGTTCACATAACATGTAACTCTTAACACAAACTTCTCTCTTGCTTAACAAAAGTCTAGTTTCACTTTTGTTAAGCAAGAGAGAAGTTAGTGTTAAGATTTTCCACTTTCCGTTTAATCTTTGAGACATTGTGTATTTAGTGGCGGAACTTTGTCTTGTTATCGGACCGGAATCTACTTCTTTCTTAACTTTAAATATATTTTAGGTAAATCACTCTGCTACCAGCTCCCAGCAGTGTTGACCCCAGGCGTCACTATTGTAGTGTCTCCACTCATTTCTCTTATACTGGATCAAGTTAACAAACTTAAATCTTTAGATGTAAGTGATATACTAAAATTTATATAAGGAATATAAAATATATAATTGTATTATTTTTCTTTTTTTTTGCCAAATACTACTAAGACTACTAGGACTTAATAATGGGATATTTGGTTTTTGCTATCTTATAATAATAATTACACATTTTAAATATATATTTAAATTTTTTTAACGATGTTTCAAACACTTTACAGTAGTCTGTCGGACTTAAAGCTTGCGCGCTTACAGCCAATGCCCTACGACGGTTTCGTTTATTTTTTAACAAAAATATTTTAACATATTCCATGTAAATTCCAGATATCAGCAGCTCACATGTCAGGCGATGTATCGAACGCCCTGATCGACGATGTTTATCTACGATTATCCTTGGCCGAACCGGGAATCAAACTGCTATACGTCACTCCAGAAAAACTAAGCAGCTCTACTAGGCTTAGGGACACATTGAGCACACTTCATAAACGAAATAAGCTTGCTAGGTAGTTTTTTCGATTAATTTGAATTTGAATATAAAAATAAAATTGCCGTATTTAAAAGAAAAATGTAACGGCCAGTAAAAATCTTATAAAAAATCGGTTCAGCTGTTCCAGAGATTTGCACGGACAAACAGAAAGACAGACAGAAAAATATTTCAATATCGTTTGTATGTTTGTGTTTTAGTATCCTGTAAATAATTATATGCATTTAAAAAAACACGGTTACGTTGAAATCACAAACAGACAATTGGATTTTATTTATAAGTTAGCTTTAGTTTTTCCCTTAAAAATACGAGTTATACTTCAACAACAACAGCAATAAAATATTAATACAAATACTAATAAAATAATAACTAATTACAAATATTTATTTATACACTAACTGTTAGTTCAAATGTATATATTTAATATCTTCCATATAAGGTAATAGTGGTATTGTATCCAAGATTTTTTAGATTTCTGATCTGAATCCTCACATATTTATATCCGACACCTCCTTCCAAAATCCTCGGGTAGCCGCCGGTACCGTATTTTTTATTGTCCTTTATGAAAATAGCCGTAATGGTGGCGTTTTCATCTCTTTTTAGTTTTGGATATCTAATGTACCGTTTTGTCTGGAACGCATAAACTCCTTCCCAATATTCAGTTTCTTGAAATAATATAACATCATTTGGACCTACTTCACCAATTATCAAATCGCGGACGCTGAGTGAAATACCGATCAGGCAAAAGATAGATAATACAGTTATAACACGCATTTTCTTGGTTTTCTTATTTCACACTAAAACACTAACGAAAATAATCGTTTTGCATATATGCAGACGGTTTATAAAGATAGCTAAATTATGTCAACGGCTTACTTTTTCAAATTTTATGTTTAAAATTTAAGATAAATATGGTAATTATTTTTTATAACATTATTTAACATAATATGAACGTAATACAGACGGCATCGTGGTTCAAGTGATTGGTCTGACTTTATTTACCATACTTGTATATTCAATTACCAGGAGAAATCAGTTTTTATTTAAAGCACAATGTTGAGTTTACTATCTAATTACATATAACACGCAGTCTATTATGTGTATATTATCACTTTTCCTTTACTCGAAATTAAAATTTAAAATTAAAAAGATATTAATAAATGAATTATTCACCAACACCAACAAAAGATATGAATAAATGCATTTATTCATATCTTTTGTTGGTAAAAAAATGTTAACTAATTTGAAGTTGTTTTTTGGTCGACACCACGCTTATATTAATTAGAAATGTATACATCTACATACATATATCACAAGTATCAGGCAATTTTGTGTAAGCAATAAATTGCTACTATGGTGTTAGATCGAACGCGTTCTAACGTAGTTACTACTTTTAAGTAACTATAAATTAAATTGTCTGAAAAATAAATTTGTGTGATATCATATTATTAACAACTAACGGCCCCACAGGGTTTCACCTGCTTCTTTTTCGTTTATATTTTTTAAACTGTTTTTCGGGAAAATTGGATGCTTGTTTTAGTATGTTTATCTATGCTGTTATACACTTAATTAATCGTATATAAATTTTGTTCGCAAAAATACCCTATATCTAGGTACTGGCGTACCGCGTTAATCATTATCTTGCAGGTTTTCGAGATAAAAAGATGATGTTGGCATCGTCCTGACGCAGTTGTAGAGCTTTTTAATAGTAATACAAAACTAATTTCGCCACTAAACACGCAATGTCGAAAATAAAATTGTGTGTCAGAAATGGAAATGGATATTTTAACACCAGTCTACCTACCCTACTATATGTATAATGTAATAGTATAATGTACTTTAACAGGTTCGTGATAGACGAGGCGCACTGCGTGTCGCAGTGGGGACACGACTTCCGGCCGGACTACAAGCGGCTGAGCGAGCTGCGCGGCCGCTACCCGCGCGTCGCGCTCATGGCCCTCACCGCCACCGCCACGCAGCGCGTGCGGAGGGACATCGTGGCGCAGCTCGGGGTGACTACACATGCATACACACGTACACACACACTTATATACGCATACACACGCCAGCAAACACAGGCACGTACACAAACGCACGCACACGTATATCGCACTGAAGTTAGCTATAGATGGTTACGCACATTTGAACTTAGGCTTAATCTAGCTTTTGATTATTTTCTTCCCTAATTTACAATGCTCAAAAGTTAAAATAACCAACTTCAAAGCAGCCACCACAGTTAGACCGAAAACAAGCTATTTAACAGTAGGCAATTTGCGGTGGGTTCGATTGGCAATAATATTTTTATTTATTGATCTTTGCTTTCGCAACGAGGCAAAACGTGGCGTTGAGTTTTGCCATTCAACTCTCAATTGCTTGAGAATTTGGAAAGCCCCGCTTTAACAGACCAGAAGTATCTTAATGGGAGGGGAGTGTCTTCACACTATGTTGCCCAGGTTGTCGCTACTTGCCCTGGCGGTATACACCGTGAAGCAAAAAGAAAAATAAATAACAGTAACAACAGTAGTTATTATATATTGCCAGATGACAAACTGCGAGTGGTTCCTCTCCAGCTTCAACCGTCCCAACCTGTCATACCAGATGTTGGAGAAGACAAATACTATCAACAAAGATATTATTAACGTTATACGTACTAAGTTCGCTAAGTAAGTTTCTCTAACATATCTAATGTTTATATAAAAATCCCGAAACAAAATTTTAAAATTTTTATCTGTGCTTGTTCGAGACAACATTTGTTCAATATTATATGATTTTGAACATATTTTAAAAAACATGCCAGTTTTGTCCGCAAAGTAGGTTTTGACGCCTGTATGGAATCACTCAGAAAATCTTAATATATTTTTTAAAATGAATGATCTCTAATCAAAAATTCCTATAATAAAGAATATTTTCAGTTGCATACATATAGACAGATGGTAGTTTTACTCATAAGAGCTTAAAAATAAATCAAATTACATGAAATTTGTTTTTTGGGGCCAGCCATGGCGCAGGGGCACAAAGTGTGACTCTGCCTGCCCTTGCTGTGTGCTGGAATTAGTGTAAAACTAAAAATATATATATTTTTATACTGATGCCATTTTTATGTCATTTTGATTACCTTTTTGTATATGCTACAAGCACAGGTTGGTTCAGTTTTACAATGGTCGATGTAAATGTTGTGTTGTCTCAAATATTTGGCGGTGCCTAAGAAACGATATGTCTGTCTGCTCTACCTACTTTGCTTATTATACAAAAAAAACAATATTTTTTCCGTCACTATCAGGCAATCGGGCATAGTGTACTGTTTTTCGCGCAACGACTGCGACACGATGTCAGAGGAGCTGCGGCGCGCGGGCGTGCAAGCCGCCTCCTACCACGCGGGGCTCGCCGACGCCAAACGCAAGAAGGTGCAGCTCGACTGGCTCGCCGACAAGTATACAGTTGTGAGTCACTCGCTCGCTCTATTTATTTTCTAACCTACAACATATTATTTATAAATTTACTTTTTTATAATTTTTAGCTTTACGTTATATATACTGCCTACCCTCTACTCTCTGTATGTGGGATACATCAGGTTTGACAGAGGGAATCTAGTGTACAGACACTTCGTTCCCCAAGCACTGCCAATTTTTCCGAGATGTTTTGTATTGAGCAGAGGAACTGAACGCCAAGCTTTTTCTTTTTACTTGAAGTAATTATTGAGTACTTTCTTTACTAGTAACATTTTTTTTTCTTTTCGTCCAAGATTTGCGCAACAATAGCATTCGGCATGGGCATAGACAAACCAGATGTGCGTTTTGTGATCCATCACAGTTTACCCAAGTCTGTTGAAGGATATTACCAAGAGACGGGAAGAGCGGGACGAGACGGCGCCCGAGCCCACTGCCTCTTGTACTATAGATATGCCGATATAAAAAAACTCCAGAACATGATGGATAGTAAGTGTCAATAGTCATTTTTTATATATTTTCTTTATATTATTACATGCAATATTAATAAAACGGCCACACGTTTTGCCGCGATGAAAGAAATTCTACAAAGAGATGAATTAATGATCACGCATCTACATCAATAGGTAACAGCGGAAAGTTTAATCTTAATATAGCTAATGGCGAAATCAATATAAAAAAATTAAGTGTCACAAAATTTGAAATGTGGTATAGTAGCAGAAGCAGGTCGAGTTACAGCCGAAATGATGAAATATAGTGGGCCAAGCATCTTGGTCGTATTGAGCATCTGGAAAACAATTCTTCACCATAAACCATAAGTTTTCTGTGATCAAATTTTAGATTTTGATGATATGCCGAATCAGTTTAGCTGACAGAATCAGTAATAGAGATTTTTAGATGATTTGGGCATGTCGAGGAAATGTGTAATGAAAGAATTGCAAAAAAAACATGGGAAGAATTGGAAAAAAGGCACGTAAGAAGCGTAATAAATGTATGAAGAGATTGATAACAGTGGACTATGCAGAAGAGTTATGCAGAGACCGTAGTATTTGGCGCTCGAATCCATATTACCCATTTTCACTTGAGATAATGGATTCTTTTCATTTCCTTGTTCTGGTAAAAAGAAAAACCGCGGTTTTGAGTCCATCACTCAACATGCAATGGATTCTCAGAAACTGGGTGGTATGTGAGGATGTAGTATTTGAGCACTAGGTTTGCTCTGACTACTCACTTGTAAGCGAAATACAGCTAAGTTTATCTTGCAGAGGAACCGTCGACCCGGCGCGGTACAGCAGCGCGCCAAGTGCACGAGGACAACTTGGCACACATGTACGCACTGTGCGATAGCCGCGTGGAGTGTCGCCGCGTGGCCGTACTCGACTACCTCGGCGAGAGCTTCCAGCGCACGCGCTGCGGCGAACAGGGCGCGCCGTGCGACAACTGCACCACTTCCATTGAGTACGAGGTGAGTGACTTCACGAGCGCCAAGTGCACGAGAACAACTTGGCGCACATGTACTCTCTCCTTATCCAGAATATGGAGGTTAAAGGTCCATTTAAAAATGGTTAATGAATTTTATTATAAAATCTATAATAACACAAAAAACCTCATATTTTTACTATTATATTTTATGCAAACATGTTTTATAATGTATAAATGATGTAAGATCGCGTGTGCAAGCTATCGTTATGTACCTATACAGTTGTTCTGTTTCTTCTATTTATATATTCTATAAAAAAAAACACAATTTATCTATCTATTCATCAAACCTCTAGACAGTGGACGTAACTGAACACAGCATATGCATAGCGCAAGTGTTGCACAGGACGAGCGCGCGGTTCACGCTGGTGCACGTAGCGGCGGCGCTGCGCGGCTCGAGGCAGGAGCGTGTTAGAGCTCTCAACGATACGGCTTTATTTAAACGGTAAATATAACCAGAATATCTTTTAATTTTCTGAACTTTTGCACGTCACTTAAATAATCTGCACAGCTATCTACAGCTAACTTCAGAGCGGACGGGCTTGACGGTTGTGATTTTGATGCTCGAGCTGAGGAATGAATTATTTTTATTTTCTCGTTCTAGTAAGAGGACGAAGCGTAACGTTGAGAAAAGCCACTAAATACGCTGTCTTCAAAATTAAGAAATAGAGTGTCTTAACACTAGGTTTCCTCTGCTTGCCGTGCTATATGAAGGATACAGCTTGAAAATTAAAAATATATATATTTTTTCATATTACGTTCCAGATTAGAAAGTTGGAGCAGCAGCGATGTGACCAGACTACTGCGACTTCTGGTAACAGAGAAATATTTAAAAGAATTTCACACAAAAGTGAAGGACTTTGTTAATACTTACGTCACATCTGGACCGAATTATAATGAGTAAGTTCTATAGTATTATCTAATTTTATTATCTAATTATATATTATAATATTATCTAATTATATATTCATAGGAATTAAATTAAAATGTCTGTCTGTGATTATAAACAACTGTGTTTTTTCAAGTGCATTTAGTAAAAAGAAACAAACTATTCAAATCTTTTGGCTGTTTCTCTGTCTTTCTATTTGTCTAGGCTCTAATGACTTTTCGAAACAGCTAAACCGATTTTTATGGGATCTCATTGCAATCGAGATTGAAACGGCTAATTTCTAATGTACTGCGCGAGTATCTACCGATAGATATGAAATAGCCAAACATTTCATAATCGCACAATCATTCTAGCTTGCATGTTAGGCAAAGAGGAGCAAGAGACAAGGGACTCCGGCAGAGCGTGGAACTGAATCCCACGTTCCGCCGACTTCTACAGAGATTGGAGTGAATTTCGTTAAATATTATTTTATTTAAATTATATTATTACATATTTATAATAATCAAACAATGAATTCTAGATTAATATCTGGAAAGAAGCCCGTAATGTTCCATATGACGAAGAAGAAGCGTAAAGACAACACTCCAACCGCAAGTGAAGGCACAACCAACATGTCGGACTTGCAACAGCAGATTAAATCTATTGAAAACCGTTGCTATGCTGATTTAATTGAGGCTTGCAGGTATATTTACTATTTTTACTTTTATACTTTCCCGTACTACGTATTTCCCGTACTTAGAATATGTCAACTAATCCTACTGCTATTATAAATGTGAAAGTTTGTGAGGATGGATATTTGTTATATTTTGACGCAAAAACTAATCGACGGATTCAGATGAAAATTTACGTAAATAATTATTATACATCCGAATAATATATAGACTACAATTTATGTAAAGATTTTAAAGAATAATTATACAGAGTGTTTTTGTCGTCACCACTTTTGATGAAACCATAGTTTAAAGAAAGCATTGTTTTAACTACTCTATAAAAGCCTAATATAATTAAAACAAAAGAGATTTTGCCTTAATGAAAGTGTTTTTTCGAACAAAATAATTAATAAAATTGTCGTTGTAAAAATTTGTTAAGAATGACGCACACAGACAGTACCAATCAAAGCGAAAACATCGCACACGCCTCATTCACGAAATCGGGTCGTAGATATTGGCGGTAAAGTTGAATTGCGTAAAATAGAACGAGAACCCTTTTTCGTTCAGGTATGTTTGTTGAGAATGAAATTCGAAGTAAGATCGGCAATGTATACTACATTGCCGATCAATGTGTATGTAATAGTAGGTGATTACGTTATTGGTATCTCTATTCGTAACTACGTCACACGTAGTACAGTATAGAGAAAAATTGTAAAATGAAAAAAAAAACTCCTTTAAAACTGTTGTCTAATCTTGATAAATTTTTTTAGGTATGACTTTGAAATATTTTACCCTTTATGGTGCTCCCGTGAAAGGAGCGCAGACGCGTTCAATCCTGTATATCTATAAGCTTAAGCGGACGAGTTCGCGTGTGGGACAGTTGTGGTCAATAATTTCCACTTCGCAGGGAGATGGGAACCGCAGCGGGAGTGAACCCCACGTCGCTGTTCCCCACGCAGGCGCTGCGCGCGATGGCAGCGGCGCTGCCCGACTGCGAAGCGCAGATGCTGGCGCTGCCGCACGTCACGCGCGCCAACTACGACAAGTACGCGCACCGCCTGCTCGTGCTCACGCAGGCCTACGCGCATGAGAAGCTGGGTATGTAAGGTGGTTGAGTGAGGTGCATTTGCTGGCGCTGCACTGCCACACGTGACGCGCGCCGCCTGCTCGCGCTCACACAGGCTTATGTGAAGCGAGAAGCTGGCTAGGTCCGTGCCTCAAAAGGAAAAACGGAACCCTTGTAGGATCACTTTGTTATCCATGTGTTACAAATGTATTAATCTAGAGATGACGAGAAGTATCAAGCTGAAATTAATATCCAATATTTTGTACGGTTCTTTGGGGCACAGGAAAAAAAGCTTCTAAATCAACTCAATCAAAACATACAATTTTTTATAGATAATTTTGCGGAAAATGGGGAATGTGTCTTAACAATAAATTTATTGTTAAGACACTCCATTCCAGCAGCAGAGTAGGAAACTTCCTACTCTGCTGTGTGTGGAATACAGCGTGAATGAGCGACTTTGTTAGTGACATAGGTTAAAAAATCGTCTTTTCTCAGTTGTACAGGAATTTCAATATACTTTCTTTTATTGCTTCCTTACACTTTGTCTATATTCACTGATATTCCAATTTCAACTCAGTCCAGTAGTGTCTGTCAGTCATTCAATGTGGAAGAACTCTAGATTTTTATAATCGGTCCTTTATTAATTTTAATTTTATTTTTTTGTAAAATAATTAGACACATGGTTATATAATTATATTATGTGGTATTCACCTTAAAAGGAATGCATTTAACTATAAGAATTTAAATTTAAGAAACTGTTACTGTATGATTAATTTAATGTAATTCCCACTGGTGGATTTAAATAAATAAAAAAAAAGATATAGAGGATGACAGAATTTGAATGATCATTATTCGATATACAACGAACAACTAACGACTACAACTAATCGGGTAATTGATTTTGTGTACACTATACGGTAATAATAATATAATGTGACCAAAAGGTGTCTACATGTTACACGAAGATGAGATGGAAAAGCAAAGTGCCAACGAGACTCTTTTCGAAGAAGCAAGCACTAGTAGCTCCAGAGGTGGAGGGGCGAGGGCGGGACGTGCCTCCAAGTGGGCGAGGGGAGGGTGGAGGGGGAGGTCCAAATCAGGGACCAGCGGAGGCGTGCGTAAAAGGTTGGTGTGACTTGAAAGTTAGACGTGAAAGTTATTATAATATAGTGTCCGGTATAAAAGAATTGATATATTTTTTATGATTGATTCTTTTATTGATCTCGATTAATAAATTTTATTTTAATAAGTTTTTTTCACTCACACAAATGTAAAGCTTAACTTAAGCCTCGCAAAGTGTAAACACATTATACATTGAATTCAGAACATCTTTAAAACAGGGATAAAGGCAGGGAGGGGAACCAGGTCGGTTAGTTATGTTGATGAGATAGATGAGATGAGAGGACGGTGAAGGGGAAGGGGAAGGGGTGTAAATATGTAGATTGTGTGTTACATAGGAGGGGATTGATAAAAATTAAATAGTACGTCTTATTATTTTATACTTATTCCTTACCTAATCCTGTATTTCAACTCAAGTTTCATCAATCACAAAAGAATATTAGTGCCTAATACATTTTAATATTTTATTTCTAGCAGCAAACAAACGAGCGCGCCCAAGCGGAAGAAAATGGCGGCGAACACTCGCGCAAGTGTCGGCAGAGGTAAAGCCTTTTACTACTACACTATATCATTTATAAATTTATAAGGGTCGGCAGAGAGAACCTCCATTTTCGCTTTCACTTAAAGTTTGAAATATTGCTTGTTGATTGGCGGAACTCAACGCTGCGGTTTTTCTTACCAAAGCGAGGAATAGAAAATAATTTTAAATCTTTTAGATTAGTTTTATTCAAATTGGTTACATTATCTTTACGTAGTTGCCTCCCACCGTTGTGTCTGTGGATCTATAATTGTTTATAATTTCATTCAAAACTTTAGTACTTGTGAAATATTTTTTGTGCAGCCTCTGACTATAGTTGGCTGGTAAAAAATGCAAACACTTCGGTAAATATCTAAACAAATCAAATTAAAGGTAATAAATTCTTGTTATGAGAATAAAAATTATTTACTGTTTCATGATACAAGTACATTTTAACATGTTTTCGTTGAGCTTTTCTTATGAAACTTTCAGAAATAATTTAACATATTTACCAGTACTTTTTAAAAATATTTCTGGAAAAATTATCACAGATTTTTTCGTTACGGCGCCTGAAAATTTTCGTTAAAATTTAGCTTTTTAAAAAACTATTTTTATACTGATGTTTTTTCTAAAACTAATAGACCGATAGTTTTAAATTATTGTACGATACAAAAAGCCTATTGTTAAAATAAAGTTTAATGCCAAATGTATACAGAGTGAGTACCACTTTTAATGAAACCACAGATTTAACTACTCTATAAAAGCCTAATACAATTATTATTAAGTTACCAAAAATGAAAAAAATATTTTGAAACAAAATAAATAATAAAATTATCGTTGTAAAATAAAACGTTATTTGTTAAGGACGACGCACGTACACATAAACCTATTAAAGGGACACCGCCGCACTATGGGACGCTTCCT
>FASU01008861.1:0-11791 GCA_001486225.1 Heliconius pardalinus sergestus | reverse complement strand
TTTGAATTTCAATTTGAATTTGAAGATAAAACTGCGCCGAGTTTCGCCACTCAATTTTTGAACAAAGTCTTTCTTGCCTATCATTCCATTCAAAACAAAGATAAAACTATTAAAATTCCCTCTGATATAGAAATAAATGCAGTTAAATGTAGTTTTTATAGAATACAAAATACTAATATTTACTATTTTAAATAAATAGTAAATAATGAAATATTTAAATATAAAGATAGATGGATGTTATTTTAATATATTTAAAATAAATTAAGTCCTACCCAGAACGACATTTTTATATCAGTGATTCATAAGTTCAAGGAAAAGGTAGAATAAAAATCTAATTCAATTTAATGTTTATTTCGTTCCATAGTTACCTAATTCAACTTTCGATATGATTTTCTTACATTACAAGCAAACGTACAAAGAAAATAAAATGTTTAACACAAGGACATTCCTACATTAACTATTAGATTCCATAAATATATTCCAGAAAAATTAATAATAAAAAAAAGAGAAAAATCACTACACCATTAAAATTTACAGATAATAACTTTAATTTTTCCGGAATAGTGAAATTAGATTAGATATTTTCGTTCATTGAAAAATAAACAAATTCTCTATATACTTCAACAAATTGTATATTGAATTTGTTTACCTATTAAAATTTAATCTACACAATTAGTTTTTTTATGTTTTGTTAATAGAGTATGAAACTCTATAATACAAAGTATAAGACAAGACAATACCTACAAATTAAAAATATAAAAATTAGAAGTATAGGTATACTATACAATAATAACAATTCAGCATTTTACTAATATAAGTATTGTAAAAAGAAAAATTAATTAAATTAACGTTATTTTACAAGAAAATTAGGTAAACATGGAATATTTAAACGCATAAATTCGGATACGATTTTTCAATTTTAAAACTTTTCATATTAAAACTTTAAAATTTCCAAATTGTCTATCTAATAGTAAAATACTAGATACTTTTAGTTTAGCAAAGAATAATTATAATAAAAAGACGTTTGATTTAATTTAACCAAATAAAATAATAAAAGAGTATTTAGACATCAGGCGATAAACTTCAATGTTCCATCATTGACACAAAAATTATATACATACACTAAAAAATTTCGTTGTAGATGAGTATGAAAAGGTTAAAAGTGACTAAAAAATTTTATCATTAAATACCTACAAACACTGTCAGTTCTTTCCGTCAAATAATTTAAAATTTAGGTACCATACCTAAAATAATATATATTTTTTTATTTGGAAAATAAAGGATTTGAACCTTGGACAAAACGACAAAGCGCTCTAGCACTTGTTATATACATATTTGTTTAAAGCGAACAAACAATAAAAACGTCAAAATAAATTTCCTAAAAGGGCAAAGGTACATATATTTGTAGGCTAAACTATTAATATCAGTTAAAAATTTAATTCACAAGAAAATCTACAAAACGCACATCTCACCTGAATGTAAAAAAGTTTTAAAATCATCTACAGTCACAATGTTTTGAGCTTTTTATATACATATACATACATACATATAAAAAAATACAATTTTATACGCAGATATGGCTTTAGCCTACAAAATTGAGTAACCTAAATACAATAAATAAAAATTAGTTATAATTAGCCTTAGCCTAGAATACAAAACGAGAAAAAAAATCACTATTTATGCTATGACACTTAGAAAAAAATCTAAATTTATGATACAGTCTTAATTTCATTAAACAAGGTACACGGCCACCATTTTGATTCTCGACAAAACAATAATAACGTGTCAAATAAAGTAGGTTAAATCGAATGGTTATTTATAAAAAACAATTACAATCGATTATATCATGTAAATCGACTTTATACTCAAAGAGGTCGCGTCCATATTTCATAGCATAATTTACAGTTTCAATATTGTTTTTATTTGATAGTTATATAAAATTCAATAAAACATCGTATTACTTTCAGTGTTTTGTAGAAAAATCGATGTCCCCATATTATAAAAGTGAATATTAAATTCACACCGTCGATTTTGAATAATGCAAAATTAATTATACTAGAAAGTAATCATTAATTGTGTAATCATTAATAAATTTTTCAAAAATATTTAATTTAATCGGTTCTTTTACAAAACATTGACCAATGTTAATATTGTCAATGTTACAATTGTTAATATAAAAAAATATATATATTATTTCAAAATGGCCGAAAAAATTAAATGTAAGAAATCGATAAATTTCTACCACTGCTTAGATTTCTAACTCTCGACTACGAGAGTTATTATTTTAAATAAATAAAAAATATAATTCTCAAAATGAAGATAATGTATATAGAACGAGAATAACTTAACAGTACGAATAAGGACAGGCAAACTAATACATGAAAATAACAATGTTTGTAGATATTATTATAACATACTATTACAAAATATTATTATTACAATTTTACAAGTCAGTGTGCTATTGTTTTATTTACTATTCAATAAAAAAAAATTAAGAAATACCAGTTATACATCACCCTAAAACATTGAAGGGTTAATTTAATATTAGAAACCCACAACCATAACCATTATTCAGTGTTTGTCTTTAACCTGTCAACTTATTCTCATCTATCACATTATATGTATATATATAAAAAAACAGACACATACAAAATTTAGTCAATTTTAAACTTTAGTATAGAAATATAAATATGGCAGTGTTAATATTTAATTAACAAATTAATTAACTGTATTTTATTTCTATTTGTAAAATACACTACACACAATACAAACCGAAAAGACAATTGTGCCGAGTTACAATAAATTATATAACACAAAAGAATAAAGAAAAAAATTGAGTTTCTATTTCAATAAAATATATGTAGTTAGATTGCATTTGCAGCCATGACCACCATAAAGTGATATACTATAATATTGCAAATAAAGAATTATATATCTACAAAATAGGAGTCGTTCATGTTTCACTTTAATCATCTTATCTTAAAAATTTTAAAAACTATAGACACCTCATTTAAATAATATTAAAATATATATGATTATTATAGATATATGAGACAAACACACTCACATCAATTAACATTTGTGTCATTTAAACACTAATTGATATCTCTGAGTGTGCCTATAAATAATATAAAAAACGCAGATTTTTTGTTGGATTTTAATAAAAAAAATATAACACTAAACTTAAAAAATAATAAGAACATCTCTGAAGCTGGCATAATAATCTGACAGCTGCAAGATTTAAAAATAAATTAAAGTAATAAGCGTATTGAACCTACATATAACAAATAAATTCATCATTAAAAACATAAAAAAACAAATCGCTATATCTAATTATTCTCAAAGATGCTAAGTTATGAAAAAATATCTATTGTAAATATATTAAGACAGATATATAGTAGTGTATTATAAAAATATACACAGACAGCACTTTGAACGAACATAATTATATATATATAAATCAAATTACTTATATATCTATTAGAAAACTACATTTCAATTCACTTAAGCTTCCTTTATAAAAAAAATAATTACCTAACTCTATAAGTTTTTAATGTTACATAGAAATTTTATTTTTCTATTCTAATTAATCTAATGGTATTATTATAAAAATTTAGGTAAAATTATGCTAAATTAAAATTGTGTTTTTTATGTGATTCTAATGTTTAATAGTATAAATTTCGTAAATTCGCTTTAACACTATGGCACTAAATACATATCTAAATGAGAATTATATTTAGATATGTTTCACAATTTTCTGCGATTTAAAAAACATTGCCTGAAAGGTAACGGAAGGATTCCTCAGATTTCTTCAAAAAGGAAGAAAAATAAGGACTTTGTAAAGAAATTATCAATAAATTTAAGTTTATAAGTTTTTTTTATTTCTTAGCATTATTATTTTATTTGTTGTATCGTGAGATACATATTCTATCTATTCCATTCATAATTAGATTTAATTTTTATGACACTTCAAATTAATTATAGCTGATGTGTAAAATACACGTTATTAAACATTTAAAAATCGATATTTATGATTTATCGATATTATGTTAATAAAATTTAGTGACATAGTGTTAAACTTACACAATATGATTCAAGATAATAAATAGAACATATTGTTTCGCCTAAAATTTGCTACCAATTTTAACCAAATAATTAATCTATTCAGACACAACATCAAATTTAAAAATTTATGGACGAATCAAAAATTTTAACTTCCGTAAATTTTATCTAATTTTGAATTAATTTTCATATAAAAACTTCAATTTACGAAACAATTACAAAATTGGAACTAGTCTTATTTCGACTACTTTTACTTTTTTCTAATTAATGAATGAATTAAAAAAATGAATTGATATATTAATAAATATATCAAATCCCGCTCACTCACTACACTTTCTATTGTAATTCGTTATCATTGATACCCTTTTTAAATTTCGTTCCTTATTTATCGTTCATGGTCCTATTTGTTATAAATTATTAACAAATTATCAAATTTAGTATATTTAAAAAAAAGATAAGTTACAGTATTTTTATTACACATTTTATTGCTATTCGAAGTTAATTTCTGATTTTCAAAAAAAAATGAGAATTATTTGAAATTACAATTTTATATCGACAATTTTTTTTTCACAACGAAGAATAGAAAACATTTTTACGATATTAATATAACTTCACTTGTTACTAAGCAATCATTTTTTGTTTTTTTTATTATTACTTCCTTTTTTAATCTACATTCATAATATACAATATAGATATTTATTTATGCCAACATTCTGATTGTTAAATAGATTCTCCTACAATAAGCATGCAAAGTCGATTCGATATATATATTAAAATATGTGAAAAGTCAAATATACAATTTACATAATATACAATGCATATTTACCATAATAAATAACTAAGAAGTTTTTTATATTTCATTCATATGGTTAAAATGGAGATTTATTCGGTATTGCCATTAAAAAGATATATAAATAATATTATCTGAAAATTTGTTTGCTTAGTTTAATATGGTGGGTTTTATGCAAAATTAGGCATTAGTTTAAGTGACTACAAACTACAACTTATCAATGATTTCCAACTTTTTATAAAGTCGTTCATGAATTATAATTACATTTACGAATGAGTGCACTAAATGATATATATACATACACATATATATGTATTTAGTACATAAAACTTTTACTCTAATCTGGTAATTAATATAAACAAGCTTGATAAGTTTCCATTAACAGATAAGTATTCACTAGTTACACTAAATAAGAATTTAACAGAAACTTATGAGACAAGTAAATGTAAATTTAATCAGGTGGACAACTTTGTACAAAAGAAGCTGGGAATAAACCTGTTCGACCTGTTCTTTGTAAAGTCCCTTTATACCAGCCGTCGCCACGTTTCTTACATACGATTACGATATCGTCTACTTTTAGTTCTAATTCGTATTCAGAGTTAGGTGGGTACGGGACTATGCAGCGAAATCTGAGAACAAAAATTAAATAATTATTATAAAAGAAATGATATTTTTTTACATTATCTGGCTAATTAAGTAGAAAAATAAATAAATATGTAGTAAAGAAAACACAACAATAATAGTTTCAAGCATATCAAGCTTTTCATTCATATCAAGCTTTATTTCACTAATACAAATATTTTTTAAAATTTGAATCACATTAATATTAAGTCTGTACTCTCATTCTGTTAACAAGACAAAACGTGGCGCTGTTCTGCCACCCAACACGCATTGTCTGAAAATACTGGCGGAAAGTAAGTAATTGAATGACTTAACATTAGGCATCTGCCTCTCCTGCTATGTTGCCAGATACAGCGTAAAGCTAAAAAAAGATTATATTTTAATACTCTCTATATCATCTCTATATATCATCTATAGGCAAAAATATAATAAAATATGGATATATAAACAACAAAATACATACTTCTCTTTAACCGGTTGCGAGTGATGTCTGTCTCTTCGCACTGTGACGTCTAATGAAGCCGATTTACGATGACCCGCCCATTCCACTTCTCCTGATCCTCGGCTTTTTAAGAAATTTAAGAATAATAACGCTATTACATATATAATATAAGTAATTCAAAAACATAAGAGATATCAATTATCTATCATTGTATTTTTTTGTATCTATTTAGTAAACACAGAATAATTTTATTATTAATTGCCAATATAATAGTTTTCTCTTATTGATCAGATTTAATAACAAAAGACTTAATCATTTAACTTTTATAATTATTTTAATTATTTATAATATTAGTGTGAAGTGACAGTGGATAGTGATAGTGAAGTGCAACATCACTGTGAAAGCAAAACAAAAAGTGAACAAACAAACATACAAGTTAGTAATAGTGCTGTGATCTATCTAAATCTAGATGATGATAAGAGTTTCATTCAATTAATTGTTATCATTCCGCTGGGCTTAAATATTATAATATGTAATTCAATATTGAATCTTTTAATATGTGAACAATAACTTCAAAATTAATATATTGTGGCTTTGTTAATTATCACTTTGAACAACTTCAAGTAATGTAAATAAATATATATTTAAACTATATTTTAAATTATTTGCTAAATTCAAATTACCCAAATATGTTTGTCAAATTTTAAATTCCCCTCTATATTATAAACAACCGAACCTGTGCGCCCGCTGATCGCGGTGCCTCGCACGAGCGGAGGCGGACGCAGAAGCGGATGCTTGGGCGGTGGCAGGCGAGAGAGCGGAGGCGGGCAGCGAGCGGAGCAGCTGCGACGGACACGACCCCGACCTGCGTTTCCCGGCTTGTTGTATGCATACGTATACGATATGAGGGTAGGCTAAGAGGATAGGTTAAGATACGATAAAATAATACAATAATAGGATATTATGAGAGGATAGGAAAAGAAGAAAGATATATGTATATATAAATGTGTGCATATTTTAGTTTATATTGTAGTTATGTGGCTATGATTTGGATAAAAGAATAAAGACATAAAAGATAGCATAGAGATATAAGAGAATAGACAAAAGAAAACAAATGTGTGGATTCATCTTATTTGGTACAATAAATATAGATGTGGCTATCATTTAAATAGAAAAATAAAGGGTATTCTAACATAAATTTGTAGATATTATTTTATTTTGTAATGTAAACATATATATTAGATTTGTTTAAAATGTCAGAATGCCTGTATCAGGCATATAAAAGTAAAATTTACAGGAATTAAATATGGTTAATTTAAATTTGAAATACATTTATTAATGGGATGGATATAGGATAGGGTGAAAGTCTTAGACTTAAAATTTTAAATACGAGAAAAATATATATTTAATAAAAAACAGCCTGTAAATTATTATCCTTCTACAATATAATATGATGATAGCATGTAATCCTTTAAACTAATTTATATTTCTGTTATTGACATTAACTACATACCTACTTTATAAATTTTCATGTCTTAAATTTTATATTAATGTTAGTAAGTTCATTCAACTACGTGCAATTAGCTTACATTATTTTTTTTTAAATATCAATAGTGCATGTCTATGTATCTATAAGAATTAGATAATAAAAAAGGGAAAGGAAAAGTTATGCAGGCTATGGGATTGCAATCGTATACGTGTGCATGATTCATACATACAATGCGTAGACAAGATGGAAAAAAGTAAATATATTTTCTACAAACTAATATGAATAAGTTGCATTTTTTTTATTTTAAACATCTTGTCTATAATGAACAAATCATAGTGATTTAGTTTATACATAATGGCATACATAGAAGTCATAGTTTGCTTCACAGATAATATATTTTGTTTAAATATATTATAGGTTTTTTTTAAACAAACTACAGCTTAAAAAAACAATGGTCAAAATGATATGTGATGTTAATGGGGCGTTTACATAAAATTAGACACACAATACACATGCAAAATCCACTCACAATGAATAGTATGCTTGTGATAAAATTGTTTTAGAGTTATAGCGTATTTTTATTTTATTCTTTTTATTTTGTTGGTGTATATCGCAATTTTAATTATTTAACATACATACATTTATAGTACGGATATTATTATGTCAGTGCATATTATTTGATAAACATATATTTAAATATGTATTGTTGGATTTTTACTAACACTAAAGTACTGCAGAAAATACAAAAAAAATATTTTTTAGTATAAGTTTTTTTTTTCAAATAATCTTGACTTAGTAAAAAAAATATGTTTAGAGTATTAAACAATTTTTAGAGGACAAAGCGCGCTGTTGACTTCCAACATTTAACACGCAATGACTCGATAGTATGAAGGAGCGTGGGTAAAGGAGTGTTTCAACACTAGATTCCATCTCCATATATCGGAATACTGCGTGAAGCAAAAAAATTTTTTTTCATATTTCTTACCGAACATGAACCGGATGCGCTGGCAACATAAGGGAAGTACCGGGTCCATCCTCAAACACCGGATTATCCATACTATAACCGACTGGAGGAGGTGATTTACACTTCTTCATGGCGGCGAGGCGTTTCATTAGCGAGACGCCCGTTGATATTGATGATTTGTCCGATTTGGATTTTTCTTTAGGCTATAATTTTGAATTAATTGCTTTCGCTAGTTATTTTTATATTAAAAGTTTTTCCCGCATGTCTATTCTTTATCAAGGGTATTAAATATGTTCTTATTCCGGTTGACATTCAAATTGTTTTTAAATTATAACATTTTAAATTTTGAAATTAGGCTTTATGAGGTAAATAATTAGAAAACATAAGAATTCTTAAATCAAATCTACAAGTAACTTCAGAACAGCCACAACGTGCCGACCGTACTGTAAGTTTCATTTATAACATAAATAACAAATGAAAATCGTTTCATTTCCCAAATCAAACAAATATTTGTTTGGTAAGGAGACCCCAGAAAGAAGAAACAATGTTATGTTATTGTTTATACCTTTTCCGTTTTTGGAGTTGTTTGTTGAGGTTGCATTGAACTCCAAGGATATGTTAAGGGTTGACCTAAAACAACACATAATTTTAATTACAATAAATATAATAATAAAATACTACACTATTAGTATTATTATAAACCATATTATACATACCTGTAGCAACAAGAGGGCTGGAGGCGCGAGGGGGCGCGTCCGGAGGCGCCAATGTGGGATTAGTATTGGCGTTTGTGGTGTTCGTGTTGCTCGTTGTTGTTACTTTTGTTGTTGTTGTTGTGGCTGTTGTGTTAGATGTGTTCTGCTGTAAACATTTATAATGAAATTATTCATCAACTAAGGACCCAAGCTGCTTCAATTTATATTATCGCAATTTTTTTTAATATATAAAATTATACATTTCGTAAGATCTTTGGTTTTCACGATTATTACACATTTTAAATGAAACTATTTAACGGGATTAATCGTATATTTAGGATTATAGATTTTTGGATTAACACGATGATCCGAAAATTTTGCAGTAGTGCGTGGTCATGGCTAGACGGGTAAACGGCTAGACGATTGATCCGATTAAATAGTTTTATTTAAAATTATACTTTTCAATGTTACGTTGCTCCCCTTACATATTTACTTACCTTGTCGTGTTTAGCCCTAGCGTGTGCGACCGCGTGCGCGGGCAGCGGCGCGAGGGGTGCCACGTAGTTGCCGGGGAACACGCCGCAGCGCTGCACGCGGTCGCAGCACCCCTTGAACCAGCCGTCTCGACATCTTTCCGTTACTGTGTACACACCTGGAACCAAATATTGTTTTTCTGTGTTATGTAAATATATACATAGAAATATACTATTAATGAAAAAATTAAGGAAGCTTGGCGATTCTATGTGGGAAGGATGTGTGAACATCTTTATTGTGAAATAAAAAACAGCAATAGAAAAGTATGCATTCAATTCGTTTCTTTTCTTTCAGCACATTGATTAACTTGTCACTAAGCTTTATTTAGTGCTATATTCATATAGAAAATATATAAAATTGAAAAGTATTTATAAACGGTGCATCTTAGCATACCATAGCATTAGTAATATGGGGGCCGACAAGTGCTTAATGAACCCATCTCTAAACTCAGTGTCTGAGCTTCTTTTCCCACATAGTCAAATTTAAAATTAACCCAGTAACACCGACTTTGAAATATTCTCTAAAAATTACTCTGTGATAATTCTGGATTGGCGGAAATCTTTTAGTAGAAAGGACAAAAAAACCCTTAAAAAAGTACATAAATTACCTCCTTTCTTCAATTCCAATTCATCAGGTTTCTGAGGTTTATATGCATACAGCGCTATATACGCAGCTGGCAAAGGTTTCTCATTGCTACCGGATCTTCGCCTTCTTCTGTCTCTTTCTGGCCTCTCTCGTTCCCTCTCTGTTCCATGATCTAGAAGACTCGTTGCTAGGATCTCTGCCGAATGCCTGGATTTAGGTATATTCGGATTAATATTAGTTGAAGCTGTCTAGGCGCAGGGGCATAAGCGTGTGACTGAATATGCGACGCTTGGACTCGGGAGGAATAAAGTATTTAATATTTTCGTTTCCTCACTCTGGTAATGAGACAAACCGCGGCGTTGAGTTCTGCCACTCTGCACGCAATGCTTTAAGAATTCACCGGTATGTAAAGCATATGTCTTTATACCACCAATAGTTTCTTTTTATTTATTTTGTTTTTATTATTTTTTGTTTATACAATTTGTTTAAAATATTCATAAAACCAAAAAAATATATACCTGTTTTGTATGTGATTGGATTGCAAATGCGTAGACGGTGTTAAGCTATGTCTTTTTTCTCTATCCCTATGGTCCCTGTGTCTTGACACCATATAATTCCCATCCTTGTGTGATGGCGACAAAGCAGCCTGTAATCCCAAGCCAAAATTAAACAAGGAATTCGGACCACTCATAACATTTCTAGAATGCGATGGAACTTCCAACACTTCTGTACGCACTTCTGTACTATCTTGACTATCATTTTGATTTTGATTTTTTGGGCTTTCTGATGGCGGTAGGCTGACATTTAAAGATGTATTAGTCGCTGTTGAGCTTTCATTTAAGCTTAATGCACCAGATGCGTTTAACGATTCTTGATTTTCTTCCTCTTGAGTACTAACATTGGCTGAACGTTCAGTATTAACGTTGTCAGGTGAACTAGGTAAGCTAGGCTCGGCGCTTTCACAAGTACTTGTATTGGAACTTGTATTGGGCGTGGTTGTACAACTGCCGGCGTTCCCAGATGGAGTGTTCATACTGGAACTAGAGTCCGAACTATTATTTGTAAAATTAACAGCGCGTACATTTTGATAGGTAGTCGTCTCAACTTTTTGTAATGGCGTCGAATTGTAATTTTCAAATTTAGTTCCTCTTAAACGGTCGTAATTTTCATTTATACGGGAAACACTCTGAATTCCCATTGTTTGATGGCTTTTATTATGTACATTGGTGAAATGGATCAGATCTAAATGTTTGGTCGTGGGTTCCATTAGAGGTCCGTTTCTGGCAACCACTTGGTTCACGGTTATGTGTTGGTTGACTGGTTGCGGTATCAAAATCTGTGGTTGCGTGATTGTTTGAGCGTGATTTGCGTGATAGTTTGGATGGGATTGACTCATTGTTGCCAGGTTTTGATAGTTGCCTTGTCCGGCTGTGGGAGTTGATAATGACATGGGTTGGCCACGGGCCTGTGGATTAAAGTAAAAGATTAAAATTAGTAAATTGTCTAGGACATTCACATAATTTTATTGAAACATTGATTATTAATATCTAAGAGTTAAATGTAAATAAACTACAAGATGATTTTATTAAAAACTAGCGGACCCGGACGC
>FASU01008858.1:4761-32129 GCA_001486225.1 Heliconius pardalinus sergestus | reverse complement strand
TCACCTGATGATGATCACCGCCACCCACGACCCCGTGCAGCACCAGAGGAGCTACAGGTGCGTTGCCGGCCTTTGAGGTGGAGATAGACGCGCCTTTACGTAAACTTACTTACTTTTATATAAAAAGTATATTTTTTCGGAATGCAGGGCCGATAAGCCAAATACTTTACAGTACAAAAGGTAAATCGTTTCCAAAGACCATCATTTGAATGGCTTACGTCCTTTTGCGAAATCGGAAATAATGTCAGACATTATGGATCTCTAAAGATGTCAGGTTTGTCTGATATAATATTTCTTGATAACATAATTCTTTTTTTGTTTGTTAAATATATTTATTTAGCCACAAAATTATTATTTTCAAGTACGAATTTATGGAGCTTTATATTTTTATGCTTATACGTATTGTGGAAAATTGCTTTTTTGCAACTAAATATAATAATTATTACAAAACTGATTGGTTATCATTTCAGTATAATAAATAACTTGACTTTAAAATGCTTATAATAAATTTAAAGTGATAGTATGGCTATATGGCTTTGTTCACAATCTCTTAAGCAATTTAGCGGTGGTTATTGGTCTTTTAAATAGAGAAAAATTTTTCAAAGCGCTCGCTCCAAATAGCGATCTTACCCACAATAAAACTATAATGGAGTTGTTATATAATTTGATTTAAACGTATTTATTTTATTGTTGTGTGAAATTGGAAAATGTCTAGCGGTAGATACATTTTCTCGGGAATGTAATTTTTTTTATATTTTAATTATTTAAATTTGTTCACTACACGAATATGTTGCTCTTTCTAATAATAATTTTAATTTTGACGATCATAATATCCACTTTTCCAAAAAAAAAAAAGAAATTCTTAGATTAAATTAATAACCATATTCTAATTAGTCCATCTACTCGTTACGCAGGAATTACGACTTCTCCGAGATATCAAATGGCCAGGAGGCCGGGTACCACTCTCCGAGCCACCGTGCGGATTTCGAGGAGAGAAATGTGTCAGTAAGTATGATATAATATAAATTATGCTTAAAAACTAGTTTAAATTTTTAGATAGTAATCATCAAAATTTTCCACTGTTACTACTCTTAATAGCAATTTACTGCCAAAATAAGGCCCTATTAATTATTATCTTATACAAACTTAAGATAATAGAAAAAAAAATAGATTATGTATTATTCACATTTCTCTAGTCCCTGCATTAGCGTTACGGGTGAAAAACGTTAACGGTCGAATAACATTAACTACAAGGTTCAGGGTTGAAGTAAGTCATAAGTAGGGTTGTCATGGCCCCAGTAATAAAATTATTCTTATTACATTCTTAAATAAAATAAAATAAACAATAAAAATTAAATATTTCTATTTTAAGTTTTTACCATGTTCCTAAAATATTTAACGTATAGATTTTTTTGAAAATTCAATATAAAAACATAAGTAACAAGTAACAACCCTGCTAGCGAAAACGTATAAAGTGTTAGCAGCAGCGAGCCATCGGTCACACGCGACTCCCGCTGCGACCCCCCGCGCTACCTCCTATGACTAAACACGACTTGTACTTTAGCTTTTTAGGGAATTTACCCTAATAATATACGTAACATAATTCACTACTTAAACCATAAAGCTTTTCAATGTATATAAGAAAATCTTTCGGTAAATATTTTTTTACTCAACCTAAAGGAAAGTTCATGAATAGCAATCAGGAGGCAAAACTCTTCTAGATTTTAACGAAAAGTGGAGAGCAGAGTGTCTTAATACTAGGTTCCCTCTGCCTACCCTCCTACATACGCAATACAGAGTGAAGCTAATGAAAACAATATATACATAAAACATTTTAGACTTACAATAAACATACTGAAAACTATTTATATTTTGTGTACACATATAAAATTTCGTAATGGAGTCTTAACGTACTCCAGAATGTGGATTATGGCGCAATAAGCAATATGTAAATAAACCGAATGCTCTACAAATTATAAATATACTAGAAATCACTTATTACACCACTATAAACTATCCTTTGATAAACAAACGTAATGTAAACCTTTTGGTTTTGATATAGTGGCATCGCAAGTTTGCATCAGATTAAGAATCTCGGGAACAACCGTCTTTAGTATAAGCTAAATAAAATCTCTGTAATCATGTCCAACGGGTGGGTATTAAGTGTATTACAAAGTTTCAACTCAGATCGATCCATTGGAATTTGCAAACTTATCTCTGGTAACACTTTCAAACTTATGTTAGGTACTAGAGGGCATGTGTAGCTTATTTACATTTATTAAACATATACAAGGTTTTTAATTTTTTTAATGTTTTTTTAATTAGTTTCACGCTGTATCCCGCATGTAGCAGGGTAGGCAGAGGGAGCCAAGTGCTTAGACACTCCGCTTTCCACTTTCAGCAGAACTCAACGCCGCGTTTTTGCCTCGATACCAGAGCGAAGAAATGAAAATATTAAATACTTCATTTCCTCGAGTTGGAATCAAACCTACAAACTTTGCACACTTTTGCCCGTGCACCGTAACTGCCTTCTAACTGGCTTCTTTATTTTATTTAAAATTTAATTTGTTTTATCTTTTAAGCTATACAAATTCC
Organism: Heliconius pardalinus sergestus; assembly: GCA_001486225.1. Taxonomy (NCBI): domain Eukaryota; kingdom Metazoa; phylum Arthropoda; class Insecta; order Lepidoptera; family Nymphalidae; genus Heliconius; species Heliconius pardalinus. The sequence goes on along the minus strand of FASU01008858.1, from coordinate 29,534 downwards.
CTTTAAAATTGCCAATTTTAAATATTTTATAAAAAAATCTACCTAAATGATAGACGCATAGAAACGAGTTCTTTCTATTTCCATTAAATGACTAGAAGCTCTGAATCCGTTCTATTATTTCATCGAAGATCCCGTCTGGATCCAACTTATAAATTGAAAGGCTTATTAAAATCCCTGAACTTTTTCTTGTCTCGCTGAAAATGGACATTTTAAGTATATTGTTATTCGACCATTTGTTTTTATATATAAGACTTACATCCAATTGTGTTTTTCTACTTTGTTTAAATTACACTAAATCCATATTTAGTACAACTTTAAGAAAATAGAAAATGGGGAATGGAGTGTCTTAACACTAGGTTCTCTCGGATTATCCTGCTGTGTGCGGGATACAGCGTGAAGCTGATTTAATTTTTACACTAAATATCACTACTACGCCCGCAGTCAACAGTTTGTCAGTCGTGCAACGTGAACGGCATAATAAACTAACGCGAAAGCTAATTAAAAATTGACTAATGGCTTACTTAGTTATTCGTTATTACGTTGTTGTTATTTATTCTCTTTTGTTTAAGATATAAATTACACTATTAATAAGTGGACATTTATAAGGTTAATAAATAAATATTTTATTGTAAATTTTAAATTAAAAGACAGGTGAAAGGCAACTCGTGGTGCAGGAGCGTGTAGACTGTAAACGCGACTGGTTGTGAGTTCGATCTCCACTTGGGGAAATGAAATATTTATCTAAATATATATTTTCATTTCTTTGCTTTGGTGTCGATGCAAAGCGCGGTGTTGGGTTCCGCCACTCAACACGCAATGCCTTCAGAATTTGTTTGAAAATGGGGAATGGAATGTCTTAACCACTGCCTTCCCTCTGCCTACTCTGCTGTATGCGGGATACAGCGTGAAACGTGGATTTAAATTAAAATTTTAGTTCTAAAGTTTATTAAAGTAATTTAAACTCTAGTAATATTTGCTGCAAATGTTGATTTAAAAAGTTGTAGCCGACACTAGATACGCTTCAACTACTCAGTTTGCTATGAAGTTTTAGTTTTCACTGCAATAGTGTCGGTTTTAGCTGACACTTAATTTATGTTAAATATATATTGGCATAAAATGTATAATAATTAAAAAGTTTGTGATATTTTAAGCTCTTAAGATTTTTCGTTTGTCAAAATATTTAAAAACTATTAACTAAAAACAATATTTAAATATTTAAATTAATTTAAACATATTAGGATTTCAGCCCGCACTACCTCTAGAATCGTCCTTTAGGTATATATTTATATTTTAAAACTAAAAATAAACTTCTGAAACATTAAATTATTATTCATCATATTATAAATATGAATTATATAACTCACATATTATACATATCAGTATATATTATTACTAAATCGTAGGTCACGTGGGTGCTTGGGCCCTTGGAGCTTCAGGGGGAACTCTAGCGCTGCTAGCTCTGGCCGCCCTAGCGCTATATCGGGGATGGCGATACGAACAAGAATTAGATTCCTTGCTCTGGAAAATAGATTTCAGAGACCTCCACTTGCCAGATGAAGACCAGCGTACCAACAAACTGAGTAGGTAAACGCATCTTATACATGTTGTTTGCATGAATGCTTTGGCGCTTGAGTAGCTGTATTTGTATTGTAATTATATTAGATACGTTGTTGGAATTTAGAGCAATTTCAATCCTTGGACGTTTTTGAATATTTTTTTTCCACAACATTTTTTGTACCTCTATGTATTTTTCTTGGTAAGTTAGTAAGTAGTAACTTTACTTTATTATATGCTTGAAATTTAATACATAAACTTTGAATAGAATATTTATTTAAAAAATTAAAAATAGTTAACTTAAGGCTTTACCAAGTCATAAACAATATTATCTACGAGTACTTAGTAGATAGAAGGAATAAAAACTCTCATTCTCTTCTCTCATCTCATCTCATTTCAATTCTCAAACTTACAATTTGTAATATAAACTAGAAAAAAGTTATATTTTTCACTGTTAATAGTAGCAAACAGATGCATAATTATATATGTATACAGGCAAGTTGGTCAGAGCTAATTTTTTTCAGCAAGATAGCAGCGCGGGTGTAAACACGAACTCTAATAGTGCGGGGAACGAGAAGGGCAGTACGGGGGGCGCTCGTTCCAGCCAGGTGTCCCTCAGTTCCAATCCCGACCTGGACTTTAGATACTCTGCGATATTTACTGAAGTTGCCTTTTACCGAGGGCGACTGCTCGCAGTGAAGAGAGTCCGCAGAAGCCATATTGATATCAATAGAGAAATAAAGAAAGAACTTAAAATAGTAAGTATTACGAGCAATTAACATAATTATTTTAATATTAATGTTATACAAAACTTGAACTAAATAACGAAAATGCACATCTAATTATAACTATTATTAACTCTATAATGTAAAAAAATTAAGTATATTGCAAAAATTTTATTCTAAGTCAGACTATATTATAATAATTTTAAAAAAGGACCGGTATATTAAAAATTTTATTTTATTTAAGCTTACATATCACGTACATACAATTTTAATACTAATAGTACCTAACAAGTAGACTCTACATAATAAGAATAACCTGAGAGTACAGACTACTGTAAAATGAGTCAAAATGAATGGTTCATAAAATATACGATAAGTATACTTAGGTAGGTAGGTAGCTTATTTTTTCAAACAAGGAAACATTTTTGATATTTCTTTATTATTTTTTATATTCGAATTAAGATTAGTCATTTTATAAATACCAAAAAAAAAACAATATTAAATTCATCCAACATTAACGAATGTAGTAACTAAGAAACTAATATAGTTGATATATACCTATTCCTAATAAAAGGGGCTATAAAGGGCACATCCTGCGTATTACGCCTAAGCCTCGCAACGCCGGATCCCTCGGTAAAGGAACTGAAAGTAACGACGCCTATTAAAGCTCTATCACTCGCAAAACATGAAATTTCCTCTCACAATAGCTCCAGGACGACTGAGTAAATGGAGATAAATCATTCTCATTCATAAAACCTTTACTAACGCCCCAGGTAACAACAAACTGTTCATCACAGAAAAGCTTAAGCATTTATTATAGGGATGGGCGAATTCGATTTTTATAATCGAATAATTTTACCGCTAAAATGAATCGATTACAAAAATATGTTTATTTCGTTTTCGTTATGGTTATTACTTAGTGACATACCACACTCAAGGCTGTGTACTCAGCGATGTACATACATTTGTTGTTTAGATCAACAGATGACCTTTTTAAGCTATTTCACAACGTGTCCTGCGGCGTATATCGTCATTATGTATCGGTATACGACTTTATGATTTGTACATATATTATACACGTTACTGCGTGGTTACATGTTAATTACCATTTTTATATGGATATCTTTTATATGGGTATCCATATATTTGTGGCCAACATGGCGTAGTGATTACAAAAGGTAGTGAGGTTCGATCCCCAATCGGGGGAATGAAATATTTTAATTTCTAATAGATAATATGTAGCTTGGCGTTCCACCAGTCAACACAAAGAATCTCAAACTTGGGCTTGGGCAAACGAACTTGGTAATCGTCTTTATTTATCTTACCTAAGCGAGAACTTATTTTCAATTTTAAAGACTGTTAAATAGCATAAAGTTACGATATTAAATATAATAATAATAACCGATTATCGTAATTACTCGATCTCGTCCACCACTAACACTGAAATATGAGTACATTAGCCTGACGAAGCTGATTAAATCGCCCGAGTAGGGACGCGAAGTGATGTATCTCATTAATTTACTACGTTATTTTTCTATGCTCTTGAACAAAATGAGACCTTTGTGGAATAAAATCAGTCAAGTGTTAAGTAGTAAATAACATTATTATTCAAAGAATAGAATTTTAGATTAGGATGTTGTAAATAAGTAACTATTGTTTATAAAATAAAAAATAATGTATAAAATGACACAATTAATGTAGATTATTCGTTCTACGTACCTTCTTTGCGAGGTATTCAAAGAACTTCTAAGAAAATTTCCATTGCATTGAAAACCTACATCAATATTATAAAAAAACCATTACTAGTATGACATCCAATTTTGTTTGCTTGTGATGTAATTTATAAACAATTGTCTTATTTAAAAAGACACTACTGAAAGACTACCCTGAAACTTACTATTCCGACAGTATATTTTCTTAAAAAACCTAAAGCAATATTTGTAAACAATGTGGTTCAATTAAAAAAAACTAAGTTAAAACATTTAAAGGAAAACTTTCGAAACCGTAGTTGTGACTAGAAACGACGACTAAAGTTATTAAAAGGAACAAGTACTCGTAGCTCGTAGATTTAACATCGGCACAGCTGCGTAAGTGATTTATCACATGCTTTATCTGAAAATTGAGTGTAGCTACCTTAATAAAAACGTATAAAACAATAGCCTCCACTCCCATTTGTTTTTCTTGCAATATTGTTATACAAACAATAGGGATTCACCTTGAGTTCGATTCATCTTACATTGGTAATAATTCATTAAGCGACAGTCATGCGATGTTTTAATTAAACTATAAATTATTTTTACCATCATACCGCAAAGTAAATAGAGAAAAATACTACTCGGAAGAGTGATAGTAAAAATCATTTTCCTTAAATGTACAAAGTACAATTCTAAACTCTATTTTTTATACATAAAAAAATCTATTTCGTTATGAATCATAACTAACATTTCTTCTTTTTTTTAATTTCCATGCTTATTATTTAAAAAACATTATCTTAAAACAGTTTTGTAGTAATAGGCCATAATCAACGTCCGTAACACGTCCATTCTGAGAAGTCTCGTACGTGTCCCTGTCTGCCTCCGCCCATGTAACACTAAAATGATTATATTCGACAAGCAATAGTGTCTATTTAAATATTATATGTAGGTAGGTGCGTAGAACAACATATTATTTTATATGTATAGACAACCAAAAAAGTTTTCAAATATTTGAGATGCAACAGGTTCTGGGTTCGATTCTCACTTATCATTATTATTTTCATTTCCTTGCTCTAGTGGCGAGGCATAGCGCCGTTGTTGAGTTGGCATTCAACACTCAACGCTTCCAGAATTCGGTTCCCTTTGCCTATCCTGCGGGATAGAGCTTGAAGGTAAATAAAAATGAAAACTCAAAGCAAGAGATTTATAGACAAATAGGTTTATGATATTTATTAAGTTAACCTATCTGTAATAAAATATTTATAATATTAAATTAATACATAAATAATATTTAAACATAGATAACGACAGAACCCATATAAAGATGTAACCGTATGAAGATTATAAATCTAAAGCTTACATAGAATTTTTCTAAGCGTTGAAAAAGCTCATTTTTCAATGTTATCCGATTACGTCCCACGCAGTAGCTGTACAATGGAGGACGAGAGTCGCAACTCACGAGTTATAATATGTATGTATGTATGTTGTCACAGATGCGCGACTTACAGCACGACAACGTGAATGGGTTTGTGGGCGCGTGCATTGAACCGCCTAACGTGTGCGCTCTCTCCGAATACTGTACTAGAGGTAGTCTTAAGGTAATTATTATTATTAAATTAGCAATCTCTTGATTGTATGAGGCAGTCGTGGCGCAGGGCCACAAAATATGGTTGTAAACGCGACGGTTTGTGGGTTCGATTCCCACTCGAGGAAATGAAATATTTTAAATTTCCATTTTCTTCGCTCTGGGGTCAATGTAAAAGGGCGGCGTTGTTCCACCACTCGACAAGTAATGTGTTCTGAATCCGGCGAAGAATGGAGAATGGAATGTCTTAATACTACCTACTACCGGGTTCCCTCTGCGTACCCTGCTGTTTGCGGGTTACAGCGTGTCGCTAAAAAAATATTCACTTTTAATGGATTGTATTCTCTAGTTTCATAACAAGACATAGTTTTTATTCAATGTAGTTATCAAAGAGCTCTACATTTATTTGCAATAAAATATTTTGTACATAATTGATATCCTAATATTAAAGAAATCACATCTAATAAATCACAATCTGTAAATTAATAATATTTATTTATCTTGCAGGATATATTAGAAAATGAAGATATTAAACTAGATAATATGTTTATCGCCTCGCTTGTTGGTGACATTATAAGGGTGAGTACTACATACATATATATTATTTGCAATAATATGTTTCTTAACAAAATATTAAAAATAAATCTAAATAAATCTCGTTGTAATCTTTAGTATCAGTATCTCGTAGTAAGTCTTTGTTTAAAACATTTAAGTTAAGAGCAGCTAATCTCGGAATGTATGTATAATACGATGTAATGCCAATTGGCATACGTTTAGCATAAATTATGATGTTTATTAAAATTTATAGATAAATGATGCAAACATAGATACCACACGTGCTTTGAATATTTAACATATGTATTTAGTATCTACTATTGTAAGCTCAATTAAAATACTTACATATCTATTTGCGATAAATAGAAGTATTTAATGAGTAAGTAGTTTGTTTGTGTTGTTTTAAATTATTTATATGACAAGAATATTTAATACATTTAAATTGATATTTGACTATTAAAAGCAATGCAGCTCGAGAAAATATGTATAAGGTATACTATATCATTTAAGCAACTGTATAACTAGTTGGACATAGGTATAACAAATTCTAGACGGGAAGAACAGTTGAGGCTAGGTCGTAACCCAGAAATGTCCTAATATAGACGATACAAGGAAAATGAAATGGCATTAAACGTTTATGTACACTTGAACTACACCTTAGTCGTAGTACATTTTTTATTAGTGTAGAATAAAAAATATACAATTAACAAAAAAGCTTAGCTTAGCAACTATAAGCACTGGTTTTAATTATACTAAATATTTTTTTAAAGAAACGTCTATGATTTGATTATTTAGTCTATAGGAAAAGCACACACATATATTATATGTGTTCATAGTGATATCATAAATACTTTCCTATTATAAGTATCCATCACCAAAAATGTTATTAGAATCAATACCAAAAAAAAATTATGTTAATATACTAGGGTATGATTTTCATCCACGAGTCTCCATTACAATACCACGGCGCGCTCCGACCTTCCAACTGTCTGGTGGACGCCCGATGGGTGGTAAAGCTGGCTGACTTCGGATTACGAGAGTTCCGTAGGGGTGAAGTTCCACCATCCGACCCTACAGCACTACGATCTCATATTGATAGTGAGTATTGCCTTAATTTAGTTTTAATTATATTATTTGTTTCAGGTTTATGATAAATAATTTGAATACGAGTTCAGATGGATCCCGCAAAATAAATTAAACTACTGACAAGTAAAAGTATATGATAACTGTATGATTAAATTTCATACCAAGAAACTTCAATGTAATTCACTAATAAATTAGCATTATTTTATTGCTTTTTTTAATAAAAAAAAATGTAAATAATAAGTTATTACCAAAATTAGAATTGTCCCTAAGTAGTAATGCTACAATTATCTTTCCTTACTATTTTAATCGCGTTACACTATCGAATTTGAACGTAAACTGTTTTAAAGTTATTTTTGTACTTTACGATATACTATAAAATCACGGCAATTTTAAAATCTTTTTAATGTTGTTAAATTCGAGTATGTATATCGAAAATGGACACGGATACATAAAACTATTTGCACCAGCAATAAATAAACCAGCGATGCCTGAAAGCACTCAAAATATTATGTAATGTTATTTTTATAATAAATATTTTATAGGGTTTTTGTGTTATTTAGTTTTGAATCGATTTCGAAACTATGAAATAAAACATCAGTAGCAACCCAATACGCCCTTCCTACTATAAACACATATAATGGTATTGAGTGTAAGTGTGCCATAGATATGTAAATATTTACGTAAATACTTTACACACTTGCCTACATTGATAGTTGTATAATACAATACAAAAAATATTTTTATAATAAATCTAAAAACTAAAAGGCTATAATTACGAATTGTACATAATTAGGAAGAAATGATAATTTCTTAATATACGTACCTATTAGGCAAAAGTCGCAAGATTTGACCCCGTACTACATTTAATTAATAAACTGATCATGGAAAGATAAATGATTACAACATGATTATAAATAAAGTATTTTTGCAAGTAACTAAGTAAAGAAATGAGTTTTTATAATTTAATTATATTTTTTGAGCTTTACGCTATATCTCGCTGTAGCAAAAAAGACACAAGGTGTTAAAGAACTGTTTTCCACATGAAGAATTTTCCAGACATTGCAAAAAAAATCCAGTGCTATAATTAGTTTTTGGGTATTCGTTTAGGTCTGGTGTACCTCCCCCCGGAGCAGCTGCGCGCGGCGGGCTGGGGCCGCGCTCGGGCGGCGGCGGGGGTGCCGGGGCGGGGTGGGTCGGCGGCGGGCGACGTGTACGCATTTGCGCTGCTGCTGTACGAGCTGCACACGCGGCGCGGGCCCTTCGGTGCCGACGCGCCGCCGCTGCCCGCGCTTCTGCGCCGCCTCGCGCACCCGCACCCCGCGCCTTACAGGTAGGTATGTGTCGCACGCACACATACAGTGTACACACTAACGAACACTAATATAGATCTTTTCTAATCAACAACAATTGGGCAATCATATTTTTTTATACAGCCTATGAAAACACAGGGCCTGAATATAGATATACAAACCATGAGTTCAATCCCCATGCAAGAGAATATTTTTATTTTTATTTTGCGGCAACTTCCAGTGTCCCAAATTTGGGCGAAAAGCCCCCTCATATATGAAGGTAGGCAAAGAGAGTTTATAGTAAGTAGGTTAGGTTAGGTAAGGCTCTACTATATGTTATTTACATACATTGTTTGCTGTTAAGACCGCCGCTGGAGGCTCTGGCGGGGCGTTTCGACTGCGTGCGCGAGTGCTGCGGGGAGTGCTGGGCGGAGGACTGCGCCGCGCGCCCTGACTTCAAGGCCATACGCGCGAGACTACGACCACTACGGAAGGGCATGTACGTTGCTAACAGAACGTTCTTTACTTATTTTATTCATCATACTAGTAAAATGTTGTCTAATTCTATGCTATACGAGCTTTTATCTACAGCTAAGATTATCATACTTAAATAAGGGTTTTTCGAAAATGAGGCATAAAATTGAGGCATTTAATTTTTCCAAGATAGACTTGTGAGTTTGTTTATTAACATTGTTTCCATTATAGGAATGTAGTGTGTAAATAATTTGCAAAAATATATTTGTTACAGGAAACCAAATATATTTGACAACATGATAGCAATGATGGAGAAATATGCAAATAATTTAGAGGCTCTCGTTGATGAAAGGACAGACCAGTTACAAGAAGAGAAAAAGAAAACTGGTAAGTATCGAAACGATACGAGGTTAATATTGCACCGCCACAAAATAAATTAGTCATTTCGTCAGCCAATTATAAATACGGATAGCGTACCAGAATATACATAGTTCCCTACTTAGTAAATAATTTGAGTAATAATATAGGAAAAAAACTACAAAGAAAAATAGTTGAAATAATTTAAACGAATACGGTTCTAAAGAAAAAGTACATGGTTTTTATTTTTCGTAAACTTAAAATTTTCTACTTTAATTTTTGTGCCATATTAAAAATATTATCACTGTCTTATTTAATATGCGAGTATGTATGTAAACGATTATAAGCAATAAACTTTTAAAGTTAACGTTTGTTTATATTATATGACATTTAAATTCAAAACCGCCACACGTTTCCTACATTTGGTGCTGAAGGGTTCCAACTTAAAGTTTCAGTCACGATCGGACCACTACATTTGAATATTTGGTTTTGCGTGCTCCACTAACCATCTGTGAATAACGGTTACTTTTATTTATAATTTTATTACAAACATTAGGATGATCCATTTGTAGCATCCGTATAGTATCGTTTCGTTTAAATATTGGAAAAATGACATTTTATTTCTTCTTATATTATCTAACAACTTATAAGCAAATTCTTCAAAAGATTACTAAAATTGTATGTTGTAAATAAGTGTTTTTTTGACCTTGAAGTCCTACTAAATACCCGATTTCCATCAAACAGAAGAAACAATAATACAAAATGTTAACAGTATATTTATGTACAGGTCTTGATTTTGGTGTAATTGCTATATTTAATCAAATTTGCTTGTGAAAAGCATCATTACCGCGACTGAATTTTCGCAATTTGTCAGTCTCAGCGTGTAATGAATTTCCTTTGACTAAATATTAAATTTATTTACCTAATTTAATAACTAAAATATTTCTAATCCATATATAGTCGTACAGATTCTATGGTTATTAAATGTTAATTTTAATTAATGGAAATTATTGGCATAAAGTATAGATCAGATAGAGTGTTTATAGCACCGCATAACAGGGTAAGCTGAGAAAATGTAATATCACCACACTCGTTCTTCACGTAGTAACTAATTGAAGATATAATAACAAAATAATTTAAAAAACTAAAAATGATACCTGCTTCTCCTGGCAAGGATTCCAGAGCCATGCTACGAAAGTATAGCACTGTCAAAACAGAATCATAAGTCGTTAATTAACAGGCAAGTAAAATTGCAATTTGTTTATTAATTAAAAATATGTACACTTGATTCGAAACAGAGGCGTTATTAGAGGAGATGCTACCAGCGCCGGTGGCGGAGCAACTGAAGCGTGGCCGCCGCGTGCTGCCGGAGAACTACGACTCCGTCACCATTTACTTCAGCGACATCGTGGGCTTCACCGCCATGTCCGCCGAGAGCACGCCGCTGCAGGTCCAGAATATATATTGTATTGATTATTTTAGTGCTTATTGTTTAATTTTAACAAATTGTTTTTGTAATACAATTTATACTTATCTCTACAAGTCAATTGGGTCTGTAATATCAATTGGGTACTGTAAGTTATGTTCTTTTACCAACTAACGCTGAATTTTAATTGAAAAATTACAAAAATGGTGATAAAGCAGATATTTTGGAACAGAGCCATAATAAAGACTATCTTCATTTCAGGTGGTGGATTTTCTCAATGACCTGTACACGTGCTTTGACTCTATTCTGGAAAATTTTGATGTCTACAAGGTGGAGACGATAGGAGACGCCTATATGGTGGTAAATACATATACTTTAGAACTTTTAATTTAATAAAAAAAAATGATAAAGACGCCGGTAGATACCTACAATATATTTTATTTTGTTAGATATCAATTTAAACTTTTGTAAGAGTAGCTCTTACAAAGTCTCAAACTTTCATAGAGGCTATCGTGGCACAGAGGCGCAGGCGCGTAAGTGTTCGGTGGAAAGAGAGGTACAGAATTTCTTAATGGAAACGGAGTGCCGGATATAAGGTGAAGCTAATAAAATAAATAAAATTACCTGTTTGTACAGGTGTCGGGGCTGCCGTTGCGCAACGGGCTGCAGCACGCGGGCGAGGTGGCGTCGATGGCGCTGGCGCTGCTGGCCGCCTCGCGCGCCTTCCGCGTTCGACACCGCCCTGACCACCGCCTCCTGCTGCGCGTCGGGATACATTCTGGTATCTATGTTGTACATTCTATTTGTTTTCAGCTTTTCGCTTTAATCTGAATATAGCAAGGTAGGCAAAGATAATCTAATGTTAAGACCACCGGATTCTCGAGGCATTGCGTGTTGAGTGGCGGAATTTAACGCCGCGCTTTGCCTCGTTATCTGAGTGAGATAATGAAAACATTAATTATTTTATTCCCTCAGTGGAAATAGAACCCACGACCGTGACGTTTTCAGTCGCACGCTTGTGCGTTCTTTGACTTCCAAGAACGGAAAAATGATAATAATATATTCCCCAGATGGAACATCGAAGCCACAAACCTTGCTGAACTGTCTAACTTGGAAAATATATAATTAATTATTGTTAAGCATGAGTACCCTAAGAAACACATCTTTCTTATGACATACTTAAGCATACGTAACTATTAATTAACGCAGCAAAACTTTTTTTAAATTCATTAGATAATAACGTGAAGATATATGTATGACACTATAGTGATATATTGCATTTTTTATATTTAAATATTTTAACATAAAATTTCCTTGATTTTCATAACAAATTTGTAATTAACACTAAATTTTTAATTTCTAGGTCCAGTGTGTGCAGGAGTAGTAGGTTTAAAAATGCCCAGATATTGTCTATTTGGCGATACCGTCAACACGGCCAGTCGATTCGAATCTACAGGCGCTCGTAAGTTTATTTCATAAAAAATATGAGATATGATACATACTATAGAGGGCATCGTGGCGAGTGGCACAAGCATAGACTGTAAATGTGACAATTGTGGGAGGGAAATTAATTATTATTTATTAATATTTTCATTTCTTCCCTCAGTCAGCCGTGATACAGCGAGAAGCTGAAAAAAAATTGGTATATATTTCCTTGAAATTGTAAAACTTTTCGGTTTTGTTCTTTTGAAATTTTAATTTATAAGCTTCGATCAATTCTATACAACAAACAAGCGAAATTTTAAACTTTATTTTTGATAACGAAATGGTCGATTTTGTATTAAATTGTTTTAAAAATAGGTTACAAAAATCTCTGTTTTACCGCCTGTTCGATCAAGAAGTAAAATCTAAACAAACTTGAACTTTTAGAGTTCAAATAAGACCTTACGAGCAAACATCATTTTACAACGCATACGTTTTTTTTGACACATTACTCGCTATTCTAACATTTCGCACATTTATGTAATAAAGGTATAAATAACCAGCCGCTTTGTCAGCTCTCCTAGTAAATGTCCTCGACTAGAACTAAACATACGCACTAAACTGTTATTATGAAATACATTTATATTCAAAATTCTGTTTCGAAATGTTTCTTTTAGTTTCACGCATATTCCGCATGGTAATATGGTAGCCAGAAGCCACTTTCCGCACAAATTTTCAAGTCATTGCGTGTAAAGTGGCGAGACTCAACGCCGTGCTTTGCCTCTTTACCAAAACGCAGTACTGTACATAATTCGAATTCACAACCGTCGTTTACAATTAAACGCTGATAGCTATGAATGTATCTGTAGCTGCGCATGCATGCTAAATTTTATTTAATGAAAATATTTTTATAAATATGTACGTTTTTTTTGCCTCACAGCTCTAAAAATACACTGCAGCGGCGCATGCAAGAGCCTACTCGACCAGCTCGGAGGTTACATACTGGAAGAGCGCGGGGTAGTGTCCATGAAGGGCAAGCGGGACCAGGTGACGTGGTGGCTGCGCGGCGAGACCGCGCCACGACGTTCTAGGCGACCGCGCCTGCCGGAGCCTAGGAGCTCTCTTAAAGCTAATAATTGGAAACAAGGTGGACTGCACAGGTGGGTTTAACACAAACGTCGTTCTTACAATCCTTTTATATAAAAAATCAGCTTCATAGACAAAAGTCGTCGTTATCAACCTTAATGGGCAAAGTACATCGTAGAGGTGGATTTAACAAAAACTTTGTTTTTTTTCAATTTCACTCTTTTATATGACAAACAACTCGAGACCTTCGAGTGGCGAAACTCAAAGCTTTACATTGCCAACCAGAACGGCAAAATTAAAATTAGGTATATATTGAAATTAATGATATCCAATGAAACATTTTATGTATATAATTATTTTATATTTTAGATGTTGCAGCTTAGAATCTCCAAAGAAACTTCGATTCGCTTCTGGAAATCATTTAGAATCTCACACGGACAGCGTCTTGCATCATCGTAGTGATGAATATTTGATGGAAGTGAGTTTTTATATTAATTGTATTATATCATTCACTCATATAATAAAATAACTAATATTTAATTTCTTAACAGAGTCGTTCTCTTGGTGACAAACAGCGCGGATTTAAAAAAGATATTCGTTCAGCATCATTATTATTTCCCTAGTATTTTTAGTCTATAAACTGCGTGCGTGCAGTTAGTAGACTAAAAAGTCGCAGTTTATAGACTAAAAATACTAGGGAAATTTAAATATGTTCAGCATCATTTAAATTTCCCTAGTATTTTTAGTCTATAAACTGCGTGCGTGCAGATTCAGTTTAGGACAAATATTGACTGTCATCTTGGTTTCGTTTCCTAACAAAGCTCCTTGTGTTAAAAATGTTGAATGATTATTACTTTATTTCTTTGAAAGATAAAAATAAGTATCTATTACAGGTGGTTGGCGAAGGTCGGGCAGCTACCATCAAAAGGCCAGAGCTGCTAGAAGCGCCGAGTCTCCGACACGAGTATACGAGTGTCTCCTGCCCCATCATAGAGCAGGCGGAGGCCCGCTGCGACATCCGTCTCGTCATCAACGGGCACGAGACGCTCAACGATACCGTCGACACCGCCGGCATTCCGCTTCTCGCTGATGCGTAACCCACTAGTCACAATACAGTATACAGGTACACTACGTATCTTCGCTTAACTTCTCTTAATACCCAATTTTTATATTTTGAAAGTAACTAAGCAAAGCTAGAATTTTATTTATTTTTATGGTTCTAACTAGGCAAAGAAAAAAAATGTTTTAGATGTTTAAAATATAGCATTTGCCTCTGCCAAATAATTATTTTTGGCAAAATGAACCAAGGTTCATTTGTTCATTGGGTTCAAGGTTCATTGGGTAGCCATACAGATTCTGCCTACAGAAATGTAACAACGTAAGTGAATAAGCTTATTAAAATTTTGATGTAATTTCATAAGAATCCATGAATGCATGGCCGAGTGGTCAGAGCGCTTGGAAAACTTCCTAAAAGCGCGAGTTCAAGTCCAGCTACGTTCAATTTTATATTTTTTAAAACTGTTTTTTACGACCTTGTGATGTGAATCATAAAATACTTATTATACTATGCTAACTTCACCATTATCGACGTATAGGAATGTTTTAAAACCTTTTTTTTTGTGATGTAGGAATTTGAGCGATGTTACATATTATAGATATTTTATAACAGATTGATGATACATATATTTTATCTATTAAATTAATATAGACGAATTTAACACAGCTCAATGTGGTTCATAGCAAATGATTCCTAAGTTATATTTTATCTGTTGTGTATTATCTTTATATTCAAAATATAAGGTCCCAAATTTTGTGCGTAGAATAACTAGACTTTAATATTGAAATAATATATTTAAGAAATGTTTTTAAGATAAGAAAAAAGAATATAATATACTATACTTTCTATATTTACCATAAGACGCGAAGAATTCGCCGTCGTAGCCATACTTAGCGTTAATGTGATCTATGTCAGTATTATTAAGAAATCATGTTCAATAGAAATTATTTAATAACATTAAACTCTTATTTCACAATTGACGGTAACATCGTTTTACTTACACATATTATTTACAACGGGTTTCCATATACATATAAGACAGGGGGAGGGGGAGGGGAGCGGTTACACGGCGGACTCGCGGTCCAGCAGCGGCGGCGCGCGGCGCAGCGACGAGGGGGGGCTACGCGCGCCGCCGCCGAAGATGCCCAGCAGCCAGGAGCGGATGGCGAAGCGCGGCGTCTTGGCACCCTTCGCGTCCGCCACGTTCTCCAGCGAACGCCACTTTTTGTAGAACTCGATGTAGTCCGACTCCGGTACCTTGCGCTTGGGTCGCTCCAGCTTATTGCTCAGGCTGGCCTTACGGAGCAGCGGGCTGTCTTCATCGCGCGCGTCCTCAGCCGGCGCACCGTTGCACACCGTGGACGACACCGTGGCGATGGCCAAGGCCGGGTGGTCCGCGTCCAGTGAGCGCGTGGTGAGGTGCCGGCGCAGGCGCCCGCATGCCGCCAGCACGTCTAGAGAGCGCGCGGGCCGCAGTACCGCACCGCCCCCGCACGCCGCCCCGCACGGCGCCCCGCACGCCTCCCCACACGCCGCCTCGAACGCTGTCGACGACGCGATGGAGCTCAGCGCACGTCTGCAATGCAGATTGATCATATATACATAGCAACATACCTCACGATATATTATTAAAAATTAATGTACCAAATTAATGTAAAAATTAATGACCTTCTAAATACTAAAGTTTGTTTTGTTACAGTAGACAATAAAAACTGCCTTAAAAGCGGCGTGAATACTTTAATAAAACCGTTTAAAAAGGTACACGATTGTACAGCCCAACGGGCTTACAACTAATTTATCATAGCACCTAAATAGATATTTTACGTAATCATGTTGACAAATAACTTTTATTTCGAAAATTGG
Source organism: Heliconius pardalinus sergestus (assembly GCA_001486225.1). Lineage (NCBI taxonomy): Eukaryota > Metazoa > Arthropoda > Insecta > Lepidoptera > Nymphalidae > Heliconius > Heliconius pardalinus. Next base: position 13,361 of record FASU01008858.1, on the reverse strand, counting down.
AGTTACGAGATTATTATTATCTATTACGCTGACGATATTTCCTTTAAATATCTAGTGGAATAAAAAAAATATGCAAGTTAGTTAAGCATTTACACTTATTAAAAAATAGCAAAGTAGTTATTAAAAACAAACAAAATAAAGAATCAGTGGTTGTCGGGATGCGGACCTGTTGTAGACGTTGCCGCGGCGCACCTGCGGCGAGGGGGGCGCGGGCAGCGACGCGCCGCTGTGCAGGCGCTGGCGGATGCGGCACTCGCCCTTCAACTCTGTGGGACAAACTCCTGTCTTTGAGACTAGTGGTGTAGTCTCAACTCTTAAGACCATATTATTATATATATACATTTTCGGTATGAGGAGAGTACATTTAAATTTTATATTTCATTAAAGTATTTTTATCAATACCATGCTGACAATATAAACTGTTAAATTATTACTTAATAATTATAAATATAGTCATATCATGCTATAATCTCAAAATGCTCTCAAAAATGCCAAGTCCACGCATAATAAAATACCTATTTCTTCTACTTTGTATATACCTGTGATAGACGGATGCCTGGAGTCAGTGAGGCGCGGGCTCCGTCGCGGACGACAGAACAGCGGTCGCTCTTCTCCTTCCACCGTCCTCTTTTGTATAGCTTTCTCGGTAGCGCCGACCAGCCAATATGTTTGCACCTAAAGAGATGTAAAAAAAATAATAATGTTGAAAATTTATTCCTTAAACACAGTTCAATAACAAAGCTTAAAGTATATTTCATCATTTTTGATTCATTCATTCATTCAATCATTTGATGGCCATGTTAGCATTTGATTTTAATTATAAATAAATTAGGTATCTTCATTTCCACATTTCTTAATGTCTCAAAAAGTGGATAGTTAACGATAATACAGTCATTAAATTCTCATCCCTTTCGTTCACCGTATAAAGAGGCACGAAGCTATAATCAAGAGCACAATACCTGTCCCTTCCCCTTGATGGGTATGGTGCCGCGCGGCTCCACCGTGTAACCGCCTAGAGTGTCGAGCGCGGCCTTGCAGCTCGGCGAGATGTGTATGCGGAGCGGCTCCCCGCTGCTCTCCATGCGCGACGCCGTGTTCACCGTGTCCCCGAACAGGCAGTATCGTGGCATCGTAAGACCCACAACGCCCGCTACCACGGCACCTGTTCATTAAAACGACGAGAAATTTGAATTATTTCAAAAATCATTAAATATTTCTGCGAATTTTCAAAAGATAAAGCTGTGTAAAAGTGTCTGTAAAGCTGTGTAAAAGTGACGGAAGGTTTTTATATTTATTTTACGGTACGTATTATATATATATCATACTTTCCAAACAATTTAAATTTCTTACATTTTATAAGTAATTTTAAAAACTAAAAACTTAAATTTGGACAAATAAAAATTATGCCAAGTTGAGTCTATAATGAAATCCAAACAGTTTATCGTTACATCCTGTCACAGAAACATAGCGGTAATAATAGAAGAAACAAAAACGTTATAACTATATATTTTACTTACCCGTATGTATCCCTATCCTTAATTTTAAAATTTCATTTGGCCTGTGAGATATCTTATGTGTCTTAACAGCGTTAAGCAGCTCCAACGCCATGGAAGCAATTTCACCCACATGTCGGTCGTGGTTTCTTATAGGTAGCCCAGATACCTTAAAAGAATCACACATTTTTATTATCATTTTATACAAAACACAAATATAAAAATTGCTAAATCAAAGCTAATCGTGGCGTAGGGGCAAAAGCGTGTATCTGTGCACGCAACAGGTTGTGGGCTCGATTCCCACTTGAGGAAATTGAATATTTAAATTTTCCAATCACTCAACATGCAGTGCCTCCTGAATTAAATGTTGATGTTTACTTTTTAACAGAAGTATCATAGAGCTACGTAACCTAGATTTTCTAATATTTATTTCAAAAGTTTCTTAATAAAATGGCTCTACATATTCAAACGAATTAACATTAGGACTGGCACTGGTTCTAAAATTACATAACAAACCCAATATCCCTTTTACTCTATTGAAGCAGATTATAGAAACATGTTTTAAAAGTTTTAGTACTATTCCACAGTAAACATAAAAAATATTTTTGGAAACCATGTTCTTATCTTTGTTCTTATCAAAGGTTAATAAAATTCTTATACGCTTATTACAATGAATTTATATAAGATTAATCAACACATACCACCATATACGCATCGCCGATAGTTTCCACCTTATACACGTCGTAGCCTCGTATGATCCTATCGAACACCGTGTACAAATCGTTGAGGAAATTGACGACCTGCAGCGGCGTGCTCTCCGCGGACATGGCGGTGAAGCCCACGATGTCGCTGAAGTAGATGGTGACGGAGTCGAAGGACTCGGGCTCGACGCCCTCGCCCGTGGTGAGGCGCCGCGCCACTGACCTGCAACAACGTCGCAAATATTTATTTTGTATGTAGATAATGTTTTACTTAAAGTCTTACTATCACTACATAGAATGAATTACAGCATTTTATGTATATTGGATTGGGAACTAATTTAAGGTATAAATATTTTTTTAATAACAATATAAGTTAGATGTATTTTACAATTTTATGTTTACATTTTCGACTCATTTAGCTATAACATTTTAATTATTAATCTAGTCTATAGTCTAAGTATCATGCGAAATCTCTACTTTTTATAAAATATGAGTATGAAAACATGATGCAAGGGCTATTGCTGTAAAAGTAATTCAAAGTATTAAAATTTATTATAGTACAAATATACATAAAATATATTTAATTTTCCAATATAGGAAAACACTTATAATGAAAGAAAACACATTATTAGTAAATCAAATAAGTATTATTGCAACACTATTAAGAAAAAACCATATACAGAAAGAAAATAATTAAAAAAAATAACATGCTTCATCGGAGTTAATGGTGTCTACAAGGGGTCTCGAACGTCTACAGAAAATCTACAGAGTATCTAAAGAGAGTCTACAAGCAATCTCCAACACCGATCTAATACCGTAATGCGCGTCACCACCACATGAACCCAAGCAAGCTCTACACTACGTCGGTTAGGAGTGCCGAGTCGCAGACACCGGCGCCTACAGTCACCAATAGAGAGTTAATTACCTCAAGACATTTTCACGACATTTCTATAATGGATTCAACCCCCACATCTGGAAAAGAACACAAGTACAACAAAGTGAATACAAATACAATTGTTTTTTTTTGTTCCTTTCGCTACGAGTGCATGTACTACTGCTTTACATCGAGTCCACGTCGATGGAGCTAGGGTGGGATAATTTGTATCTCTAAACGAGTGTGCTTCTACAATATTTTTTTATTATATAAATTTTCATTTTTTAATCATGTTCTTTAATATCTGCCAATATAAAAAAGAAAAAATAGTATTTCACAAAAAATAACTAAATAATTTGATCGCTAGTGATGGCTAACTATCGTGTATATGGCAAACTATCTATCCTGATTAAAAAAAAAAACTTTAACATGATAATCATAAGAAGTAACCGCTCAATCTGAATAATTATGAAATTCAACAAAGCGTGTATCTTCACATTTTTTGTGATTGTATGAGTAAATGAATGTAAAACGAGACGTAATCATATATAAATAATGCAAATGAGAGTAACATGTGACTGGACTGAATGTAAACCAGTGCGCGGTCGCGGGGCCGCGTGTCGGCTTGTTGTATTTGCGTCTTGGTACCGGAGATAACATTAATACAGTACATTAGTTACATTACATACCTTTATTAGTAACGAATAGTCGATAACATCGCCATGTCTTAACACTAAATCCAGCTCTAACATGCACACTCCATTTATTTAAATATATTTTACTATAAAAAAAGTTCTCGAAATTATTCACTATAATACTCAAGTAAACATAATTATTTACATTTAATTTCTACAATATCTTGATTAAATCTTCGATATGCAGTTACTGTAGTTGGACTGCTATTTTTACAAAATTCTGCTTTTTAATGGGAAACCCAGATGGTAATAAGTCAAATGTAATATACCTTAAAGATGTGCATCAGGAGTTAAAGACTGAACATTGAAAACATACAGAATAATTAATAAAGCCACATTGATATGTTAAAAAGGTGACATTGATGTATTTAAAATTAAATAATTACAAAGGTAGTATTCAAGTACTACATAACGAGGTTGAAAGAAGGTGGTTAGATAGAAATCATGAATATTTTCTTTATATAGGCAGAAAGATAAAAAACTTATGTAGTATTTAAATATTTCATTATATCGCAGAAACATTTAAATGGTTTGTACAAAATGGACACTTACTTTGGTAGCATTCTATGCAGCAAATCTTCTGTTTTCTGTTTCTCTTCTATCAAAAGCCTCGTTCTCTCGTTGACTAGTTCTTCTAAATTATTAGCATACTTTTCCATCATGTCCATCATCTGATCCATAATGTTTTTTGAGCTGAAAAAAAGGATAATCAGTTTAAAAAATATACTCGTATATCGTTGGTCCTGCACTTAGCAGACAACATACAATCATTTTGATTCGTTTGATTACTTAATTACAAAAAGTTAAGAACTTTTTTTTAAATTAGGCTGAGTTTTGCATTTGTGAAGGTGATTATAAAAGCAGAGCCAGGATTTTTTTTAAACAAGGTCTCTCCTACTATGGACGGTCTCTCATGGCTGAAGATTGTGGTCGTGATGGGATAAATATCTAGTAGGTGAGCGACATCTGGATCTTTTTCCGACTGTGTTCCGAATTTTACTGCGTACTCACTTGCCGGACTTTATCTTCTTGAGGCGTGTCCGCACACCGGGGAAGTCGGGGCGTGCGGCGGGCTCCTCGGCCCAGCAGTCACGCATCACGTCCAGTATGAACTCGTCCGCGTCGAGCGCGCGCGTGTCCGGCCGGAACGCCTCCTCGCCCCGCTTCACGCGCTCCACTATCTCTGTGTATATAAGTGTATGTGTTTGGATTTTATTCAAACTAAATTAAGCTATTATTTGACATTAAACGCGACGGTTATGAGTTCAATTGGAATTTGGGAGAATCAATTCTATTCTTTTCCTCGCTGTGATAACAAGACACAAAATAAGTAGAAGTTGGCGAACGAAAACTTAATTTTATTAAAAAGGAGGCTATTCTGGCACAGCGACGCAGCGGCTGGTTGTGAGTTTGGATGTCAATTTGTTATAGTGAGTTGAGTTGAGTAGGTTCGATTCCCACTTAGGGGAATGAGTTTTTAGTTGTAGTGAGAAAAAACGTTTTTGTTTTTACCTTTAGGTTCCAAAGAAGTGGCACCAAAGGGGCCTCGTCGTGCAATTATTTCGTAAAGAATAATTCCAAAGGCATACACGTCGCCCTTCTGCGTGCCTCCCACCGTACAGTTAGGATCGTCCAATTGTCTCAACAGTTCAGGTGATTTCCAAAGCAAACCTTAAAATTATTAAATATATGTATTAAATATTTAAATTTTAAGATTAAAAAAATATATATTCAATAATAAAATTACTATACCTCTGTAGTATTGATGTTCACCAATAAAGTCGTTTTCCGCACAGCTTTTCAATTCATGTAAGCCAAAATCAGTTATCTAACAAAAAACAAACTATATTACAAATTTATCATCAAAGACGTTACAGATGTAATATTTTGGATCTACAGGTGTATACAGATATAAGAGGAATATTATATTGGTTTCGGTTTCGATTACGGGTATAATGATGATTTATTTTCTTTTTTTATAAGTATTTTCTATAAGTGGTCTAAAAATAAAAAAAATATTTCGGATTATCCATTGATTTCGGAAAATTGTATTTACAGAGACATAGCATTCCTATTTATTATTATAAGTATTACAAAAATATTAAAATCGGTAACTTATTACCTGTAGCATCCACCTAGACGTCACTACACAATTCGAGGATTTGAGATTTCCGTGATATATTAATGGAGAAGAGTGAATAAAAATCATACCCTGAAAAGAAAACGCACGTTATTATGTCCTCCTTTGAAACTATATATTAAATGTAAATAACTTGATATTTAACGGTTACGTCGAAATGGCGGTTATATTTTAACTTCAAACAAGTCCTAAGAATAGATTGTATGCACATTTAACTACATAGCTACGTAAATCATTGGAGTGTAACAGGAAAACAAAAGATGATTTATAAATAACTTTACGTCATGTTTTGTATGCATTGTCTGAACAAAGAAGGTACGAAATTCTAAAGATAAAAATTACAGGTCATATTATATGTATCGCGCATTACTCACAACACATTTAGTTTGTGAAAATTCAGCGCACATTTTGCATTAAATACAACACAATCTTCGAAAACAAGTTCATAAAAAATTAAATAAAATCAGTTTCACGCTGTATCCCGCATACAGCAGGGTAGTCAAAGGGAGCATAGTGTTAAGATACTCCCATTTTTCGCCAAATTCTGGAGGCATTGCGTGTTGAGTGGTGGAACTAACGCCGCGACTTGTCTCGACACAAGAACGACGCACAGTACAGTTACAGTCACACACTTGTGGCCCTGCCATGCCAATGTTCAAATTTCTTTGTCTATTTAACTTATTTTTATATTTAACTTGTAACATTACGTGAATTATAATAACGGAAAATAATCATTAATAATTTAAAATGCAAAAGATATTTCAAATTATCAAATTCATCTATTTTCAAGGATGGCAACAGCTGAATTTTTGTGATTATGGAATAAACAATTCCATTTTTTACATCTATTCTAATTATGACGTCAAAATCAAAATTAATAAAATTAAATATCTTAATATTATATTACCTTAATGAGATCATGCACCAGTGATGATATAAACATTTTGTCCAACTTTATATCTTCATTTTCAATAATATCCTGCAATGATAATACAAAATAAACAGCTCTTTTTGGTTTTAGACGGTAGTTTAATAAAAAATAGTGACTATTTGGTGACAGTGACGTTAAAAACAATTAATTCATGATAACAACGTGACATTGGCGATTAGTGATCAACTGGCACGCTCAAAACGCCATAAACTAAGAACTGAACTGAATTGATTCGTGTGACAGACATTAAAGCGCTAATTACATTAAATGCATATGTACCAAAGATAAATAAATACAAACTGCGCTAATTTAAATTATTCGTGTGAATTAAACATTATAAAACATCAAAAGGGTCTGTAAATAAATGTAACATAAAGAAGCTCCCCAAAATTAAAAAAAGGGGGTTAAGGCAGTACAACATGGATACTTACATACAAACTCCCTTTGGCACAGTAGTCGGTTAGCAGTAAAACTCGTAAAGGCTCTACTACTGCGCCTATGAAGGAATTGAGGTTGTCGTGACGCAGCTCGCGGAGAAGGCGCATCTCTTTCATCACGTCACGTGGTATATCCTGGATCATACAAAAACGTATTTCACATAAATATATTTTTTAAATTTCACGCTGTATCCCAGTGTATGAGAGTAGGTGTCGTAAAAAATTAATGCCTCTGAACTATCATGTTTACTGCAGGACTCTGTGCCACTGAGCTACGACCGCAGCAAATATGAAATCACGTTCTTTCAGTCAGAAAATAAAATTAATAAGAGAAATTTGAAATCGGAATATTCTTTATACAAATGGGCCATTGTTCATTGGTTCCGCTAAAGAAAACCATCATGATATTCAGCAATTTAACTATGTAGTAGAATTAAAAATAACTTTATCAATCACTAACATTGTATGTTAGAAATATAGACCATATTTGTTGCTTACTTTCTTTTTGCTGAACTTCAACTCCTTAATGCGTACAACATTTCCTTTGTATTGAGCTGTCGATGTAAATATTTGCGTGCAACATTTGCTCTCATACGACATACCACTTGCTAAGCTTAACTGTGAACATTAAAAATACAATTTATCGATATTTTCTTGTAAATATTAGAAAATATTGTTTTTTATAGCTAACGCAAACAAACCATTTTGATTTCCTAGCTCTGGTACAGAGTGCGGTATTAAGCTTTGACATTCGAATCTCGTTAATAAATTATGAAAAATATTGTAATAAAATAAATATTATTTTTAGCTTCACGGCATATCCCCCGTACAGCAGGTTAAGCAGAGGAAACTTAGTATTAAGGCCACTCGGTTTCCCATTTTTCAATCAATTTTCGAGACATTAAGTGTCGCGTGGCGGAACGCCTTGTTACCAGTTGTATTATAATATAATAAGCAATTTAAAAATACCTAATAAAAATTACCTTACTAGGCGACCAAACGAGTCCACTATTCAAATATCCACCTATCTCATGAGGGTCTATCTTCCACAGCAGGCCCTCTATCTCCTGCTCTATCTTCCACTTCCTATATATACTGATAGTAACGACGAGAGCACAGAACAGTGTCACAGCTAGTGTCCCAGCCACTACAAGTGATGTTATTTGCGAATCGTCCTTTGGACACTTCTCGTTAAGGAACCCGCAAGATGGCTCAGCTTCCGGTTTGACTGAGTCTGGCCAATCGATAGGCAATTTTGAGTTAAGCTTATACTCCTGTAATAACAGAACAAAAAATATTAAAATTTAACTTAAACTTAAATTTATGTAC
>FASU01008855.1:7216-17600 GCA_001486225.1 Heliconius pardalinus sergestus | reverse complement strand
CCGCGTACGGGTCCACTAGTGTAATATAAACTACTAGCGGATTAATAAAATAATATTAATTTATCGATTCCAAACGTCGATTTATGTGTCGGACGTATTACATACCGCATCGCTTATCCTACGGGTATAGAGAACCTCAACTACAAAACGAAAGCACTGTCTTACTATCAGTCCTAAGTAAATAAAGATGTTTTTAGTTGCCCAGTGTATTCCCCATAAAGCAGGGTAGGCAGTGTGAGTTTTATTTCGTTCCCCAATTTGGGAGTCATTGCGTCTTGAGTAGTGGAACGTAATGGCACGTTTTATTTTCTAAAGCCGAGGAAATTAAAATAATTCATTTTGGCGAATAGGAATTGAATCCACAACTGTTAAGTTTACACACAAACGCTGTGCTATGCAAAGGCAAATTACAACCACAAGCATCTCGATGGCGTCTTTCGTTTATATGCAAACTCATCTGACCTTTGTGAATAAAAATGTAAAACATTTTTAAGTTTCGTATGCTTTTTATTCGAGTGAACAAAGCAAGATATTATAATCGTTTACGAAATTTCCTTTTATACCGACTTTTTAAAACATTCAATGAAATCTGTTTTTCTTATATTTTTTGTGGAAACAAAAATATAATGCAGTAAGCGTTTAAACTTTTAAACATTTGTGTAAAATGGCTTAGATCTAACAATTGTGAAAATTCTGAGTCAAAAAATTTACAAATTTTTTCGCAGCCTTACATGAACTGCAAATCTATACTATAAAAAATCTGGAATCTGTAAAATAAAAACAGAAGATACATTAAAATAAAATTATAGTTTAATAGGTACATTTCATTAACTATTAAATATCTGCGTAAGTAGAAATAGAATCGTTGTATTTCATACTTTATTAAGGTGAAAGTTTTTATCTATAGGTAATGTATACATGTGATGGTAGGCAAAAGTAATATAACTTTTGTTCCGACAAAACTTATTATGAAATTATACAAAATCTTTATATAAATTATAGTATATGGTATCCTAATGTATAAACTATATAACTGGAAAGTTTTATCTAAATGCATTCAGTAGCTTATGTGTGCAAGTGGAATAAACCTCCATCGATCCTCGCAAACTTACATTTATGATATTAAGTAGGATATTTATCATATTATCTCTCACAATACTTTTGTTATACAAAAATATTGTCATATATTAGGTACCTTTAATCGATTGTATCAGTCAATATTAATCTAAACAATCTAGAGAATTGTCCTTTATTCCTATACAATAGGTAAACAATAGTATTAGATACAACAAGACGAACAAGGCCGTGAAGGCCGGTGCAATCGATGGATCGCTCTGATAGAACAGGGAGTGGCGTAGTGAGAGTGTCGTAGGTAGTCAACACACGTTTATGTTGTTTATGCCTGACAAAGGTTTTGGACTTTATCGTCCATACTTAATACTCGATAATCGTTTTCGGATTACCGATAAAGCGAGAGCGCTATGATGCGTGACCTAATCACTGAAATTGAATGACGCTTCTGGAAAATTCTAGCGGGAAACGGTCGCCAGCAGTCAGCAGGATGACGGCCATTACTGCGATTGTCCCGCCATTCTGTCCGATTGCTGCCATTGTACTCCTTTTTATTCTATTTTGATTCTTACTCGTGTTTGTTATCAATTTTGAGTAACTATGGATTGTGTGTGAATAAATAAATACGTTTTTTTTATAAATGAATAACCAAATTATTAAAACGACAGTGAACACCCTCAGTTGGTGTTACTTCGGGCGAGATCGCAGTAATAACTAGATTTGATATAAATCATTAGTAATAAGAGCAAGGGTCGCACTATATTTAATAGCGTACAAAATCAATATACCTACCTATAAATAAAATCCATTTACCTCGCGCGCCATTTTAAATATGTCAATTACCGGTCTTTATTTTATAATGACTCGTCTAGCTTTCTTACATTTATTAAAACCATTTATCAGTTAATTAAAAACTGTAATACTACCATATGGACATAAACATCTACAGATCATGGACATCTTGATACAATCTGTTTTATTGTTGCCGTGTTATTGTTTGCAGTTTCCAATTAGCACAGTAGATCTAATCTTACGGCTAACAAGTGTAGCACGTTGTCAATAATTGTTAAATACGCTAATCTCAAGAATTACAAACACCTAAATCAGTTCAAAATTATCTTTTTGCATCTCTCACGAGGAATCTCCGGGTTGCCGTTACAAATTTTCTAAGTGAAAAATCTATTACAATATACATTTATTTAAAGTTTAAGTTAATACTGCATGATATAATAAACATAATTACATTTTTTTATATAATTCATTTGTTTACAGAAACAGTTATCATGGGAGCTTTTAATCTTTTATAAATTGAAACCGCTAAAAATCTAACAAAATGGGAAGAATTACTACATTTCTCCTCTGCCTAATCGCCACATACTGCTATGGATTTAACGGAGACAGTTTCGAGTTGGAGTGTCCCGACGAATGCGATTGCCACTACTTTAGAATCAATTGGGTGACCGATTGTTCAGAGAGCAACCTCACAGAGATACCCTACGATGAACTAAGCCTAAGTGTTTACATCTTAGATCTAAACGGGAATAACATAACCAGTCTACAGCCTTTTCCAAATGATATAAAGATGAGGAGACTACAAATAGCGAATAATCGATTGACCAGAATAGAACGAGATGCATTTAAGGGTCTTGATTATTTGATAGATATCGATTTGTCTGGAAACAATATTAGTTATATCGATCCGGAAGCGTTCTTGTAAGTATTGTAGCTATTTTTTAACCGACTTCTGTTCATTACTAATATTTTCAGATTAGCGATTTACTTTTAAGGCTTCTAAGGTTTACTTAATTTGTATTAGAACGAGGCTAACGCTAAGTGTGCCGCAAACTTATTGAATTAAAGTGTAATCTCGTTTAATAATTGCCTTGTTCCGCCAATTAGTCACATCCCATTCGCTTGTACCTAGCTTGCCAACTATGCAAATAATAATATAAATAAATAATTTCTTAGTTATTTCAAAATACCACTATTTATCTTATACTGTACTTGAGTTGAAGAGTTTGTTAGTGGGTTCGTATCCCACGTGGGAAGTTAATTTTTTTTTTCTTCATTTTAAAAGTGTGGTGCTGGGTTTCCAATGTTAGAGACATTGTTTGAATAATAAGTTAAGAGAGTAGTGTCATCAATCTACTTAATCATTATTCTTATAATAGTTCCCTACAACATGTCTCGCAAAATAAGAATAAACAATGATTTTGCTATTTCTATATTTGGGATATAAAATTAATAAAAAAATATTATTAAGTTATAATTTAATTTACAATATATTATATTAATGTAATATAACTTTTCAAATCAATTGGAAGCCTTGTTTACAATTTTCCTGCCGTGCTACTCGGCCACACGATGGCCGTTGAAATTGAGCAAATTACTTTAAAGTAGTTGCGCCGTCAATTGTGGCTCGTGGTCGTGAAGCAGATATTAGATAATAGTCGGGTTGAGAATGCAAATTCAATTACTGGATAGATTACGTTTTATAAACTGTGATGTCGTGATTGTCATTTTAACCTATAACTGTACAGAATCAGGACGTACAGAACAAGATGTTTTCATTCGATGACGACTGTGAACGATGTTTTTGTACATTTAGCTTAATAGTATAAAATCAAAGTAAAATATTATAATTAAGATGGAGCTGAGTTTAAACACGTCTTTTTAAAACCATTCAAGTGTTTTATCCAATTAAGCTATACGATATAAACGAAATATAAAGGCAATTATTAAATTTTAAAATATTATTTATATTTTTGAAAATAAAAGAAACATTGTAATTGTTTTCAGGGATTCCCATGGACTTCTCAACGTAGAACTTCAAGATAACCCGCTGAACCTGGTGGACGGTCCATTCTTGATGTCAAGTACTTTACAATATTTAGATATAAGCAATTGTAATCTTTCTGAGATTAACACTCAGTTTTTTGACAACGCTACCTCCTTAACTACGCTAGATCTATCAAATAATCCACTGAAATCATTAGAAGGCGATGTTTTCGACGTGTTGACTAGTCTGGAGACACTGAAACTCAACGACTGTAAACTTACTATGATTTCAGAAAATATTTTTGCTTCATTAGTCAATTTAAAGAACTTAGAATTGGCTGGGAATCAATTATCTAATATAAATTGGCCTGAAGTCCTAGGTCCATTAGCAAGACTAGAATACCTCAATTTGAGAAAATCAGGCATTACCGCACTTTCAGAAGATACATTCTCGAATTGCACAAATTTGGTTACACTAATTTTAGCTGAAAATGAACTACGTGATTTAGACGTTGGCATGACATTAGGCAATAGTGTAAACCATTTGGAATTATTAGATTTGTCTAATTGTAAAATACAAGGTCCGATTTCGGGAGACGCTTTCGCTAATGCGACAAGACTTAAAAGTTTATATTTATCAGGCAATCCTTTGTTTGCACCCGATCTTCAAGAAGCGTTAGCTCCACTTCCGAAGTTAGAAAAGCTCTTCCTCAGTAACTGCGGTCTCCATAACCTTCCCGACAATTTTAATGTCTTTGAAAACCTACTTGAATTGGATATTTCTCACAATCCACTAGTAAATGTATTTACAAAATTACTCGCGCCACTGGAGAAATTAGAGTACCTTAACATGGGCTACAGTAATTTATCTTATATTGGACCAGATACCTTTGCTCATATGACATCATTGAAAAAGTTGATACTTTCTGGTAATGACTTATTATCACTAGAAGCTGGTTTATTTGGTAATTTAACGCAATTGACAACTTTAGAATTAGAATTCTGTGGTCTCAAACGACCATTAAATGCAAATGCATTTTTCAAAAATCTTACTTATACAGACTTAAGAGAAATCCGGCTCGGTGGAAACCCGCTAGTGATCCCATCGTCGGGACCTCTCTTCCCTAAACAATTATCCCAAGTCACTGTGTTAGACTTAAGCAATTGTAACATAACCTCACTTAATCTATATGCCTTTAAAAATACTGAAAATCTAACAGAACTAAATCTGGCTGGCAATAGAATCAGATCAGAAGAAGGAAGCCTCGCCTTCTTGGAAATACTGGAGATATTGGAAAAAATAAATTTGAGCAACAATAATCTGACCACAATAGACCCACAACTGTTTGTTAACAATCCTAAACTACACTCAATAAACCTATTGGGTAACCCATTCATTTGCGACTGCAAGATCGCTGAAATGTGGGACTGGGCGAATATGATAAAGGGAGATCTAGACGTCCTCATAGGAGCTAAGAGCGCTGAAAAGGACATAGTGGTGAAGGGTAATAAGAAAAAGAAAAATCTATACTGCCGCTACAACGAAGCTCAGTTGCGCAATATGTCGCTTATCACAAACAAAACGGTACCGGGCAGGAGACCGTTTGTTAAGCCTAGAGAATTAACTTACGCTAATAGAACTTGGGCAAAATATGTAAGAGAATCGGGATGTGAGCCGGTAGTTAAAATACTCAGGCCAGTCGCGTTGGTAGCTAATTTTTTTGATGATAATAAACACAGTATGCCATTAGCCGCTTTAATTTTAGCTATCGTAGCTCTAGTACTTGGATTGGCCACCGTCGTGATGACATTGCGATTGTTTCAAAAGAGGAATGTATCCGAAAATGACACAGAGAATTATAGAAAACAAAGATAACAGAAGGTCAAAGAACATTAATCCTCGGTATGCCGTATATCCGCCAATTTTGAATCAAAATTTATTTTTTAATAAAAAAAAATGCTTTCGTAGACGTCAAAATGGAGCCTACGTTAAATACGACCGACCGAGAGTGTGAATAAAAATTGTTAGTTGTGTCAATTGATTAATTAAAAATATATCTATTTTTATACGTATTAGTAGTATATTAGTAAGTATTAGTTATAAAATTAGTAAGACTCTCTATGTAAACTTTTGATAGTGTTTAGTGAATTTATGTACAACTAGTCAAGTTATTGAAATTCATTTGAAAAAACAGATTTAAATCTTAATGTAAGTAAAGTTAATCAGTATTTAATGTTTAATTATTAAATAAAGGTGGTTATGATATTTTTTTATTTTAATTTGTTTCATTATCAACAATGGTCTTTCTCCTAGTATACTAAATTTTTTTATATACTACAATTCAAATATTCGATATGTTATATTTTATTAGAACGCACGCAACGCCATAAAATTCGCAATCACTCGACAATATACATATTATGTAGAAAATATGTAAAATTGAAATCAAACTTATAGTTTGATGTTGCTTAAAATAATGAGCCAAATTATACCAATTATAGCTATTAATTACTAATTAAAAATAAGTACGGTAATCAATTGGTTCAAATCAATACATGACAAAATTAAATAAATAAACAAATCTACAAATCCATTTTGATCTATTACCACTTTATTTTTATATCTCAATAAATTATTCCTCAACAATATTTATGTTAAATATAAATTTAAATTAATATACCTAAGTACGTGAAAACAACTTGATGCCAGTCGTGGCGTAGGGGCACAATAGTAAGTAAATACGAGTATGTTCTGTGGGCGCCAGCGTGTTACTGTTAAAGCGGTCCGATTCCTATTCGAGGTGTCGTGTCGAGGCAAAGCGCGGCGTTGAGTTTCGCAACTCAACACGCAATGCCACCAGAATTCGACGGAAAGTGGAGAGTGGAAATTTCGAGTAATTAATCTCCAATCATATTTTTATAGTCAGATATCCAGGATTACCAAATTGAAAATAAATATATAGAATATAAAAGAATATATTAAAGAATTAAACAACAATTTAGTACCTATATAATTCTATTAAATTGAATTAACTATTTACACAAGTATCTCTCCACCACGTGCAGCTAGCTCACTTCAACATAATCTCTAATCTTTCAAATTTAGAAATAATAATAAAATCGATTTTGTTATTATTTCCATCACTTTAATTAATCTGTTCCGATTTTCGACACTTTCTAAGACTTCATTTTGAAGCAATAATAATAAAAAGTGTAAATAAAGCGTAATTTTTTTGAGAAATTTTGACAATGGGCACGTATTGTGTGTAATTACACTTTTTTTGTATACGTTGCGTTTTCGATTGATTGTTTTTATTAAATAGTTTGTACAGAGTAGAGTTGGGCGGGCTGTCACAACACCGTGTAAAATTCGATTGGCATTTTTAACGGTGACTGCGTCTGATGAAGTCTGCTGTGTAAGGTGCTTTTTGTTTTTTTATCTTGAAAATATTTACTATTGTAACTATCACGTAATGTATTGTCAGGGAAAGTTATTGCGTCAATTTTAACTTCAGTTTTTCAATAGAAAAAAGAAAACGACGGTAAGTAATAAGAAAGTAAAGAAAATAATTACATAATTTAACATTTTATTTTTCATATCGCTGTACTAAAAACTTAAAATTAGATATAATATATTATAAATAAATTAATTATCCTATCAGCTACCCGAGTTACCAGACCTACTTGATTTTTTAATATACCAATTCTCTTTATATATCTTTTTCCGAGTTCCGGGCTTTTCTGATTTTGGGCTGTTGTTACTGGCCACTGCGGCCAATTCGCTATCTAAAAGACGTGGTAGGGATAAAGGTTCGAAACCATACTGGAACTGGGGTTCGACAAATTGCGTTCTACTTCTATACCTCTGATGCGGCCGCGAGGCGAACGCAGAGTTATCTCGCGAAGCTTCCTTGTTGTAATTGTAGCCCTCTGATTGCGGGGCTACTCTATATTGCGATGACTGTTGTTTCTGTTGTGGTGTACCATAATATTCGTATGTGGGAGCCACCGTATATTTACCACTTTGCTTCTTCTTTTTATCCGCATTGCCAAAATATACTTCGGGCTTATGATTCTGATATGTTTCATAATAGTCCTCTTTTTTCTTATGGCGCTCTCGAAGGCTTTCGGGTCTGCTGACTGCATAATCTAAATAGTAGTCGTCAGTCTCTTTGTCTCGGACATCTTTGTATTGCGCTCTGGTTAGTGTTGGGTATTCGTCACCTTCCGCTTCATATTGACGAAGTGGAGTTTTTTCTATATTATACTCGTTGCTATAACGGGAAGCGCCATATGCTTCAGGATTGTAAATCTCCTTTTCGACGTCAATGGAAGGCGTATCGAATGCTGGGAAACCATATGCGGCGTCTTTGTATGCTTTTTCAAAATCTTCCTCACTTTCTTCTTGTTTTTTTACCATTTCCGCCATTAGTTTATTATTAGGTTTGTTTACTTCAGCTGTTGTTCCCTCTTTCACAATTAGTCGTTTTGATTTTTCTTGCACAACGGGCTCTGATGAATAATAGCTCTGTGGATGTTCGTAATGATGTTGTTGATTTTTCTTTTGTACCGGACGCACATTATGATTTATATGAATATTATAATGTTCATTGTGATTTTGTTCTCCGTGTGGCTTATGGGTAGGTAAAAATGTGATATCTTCCTCATACTCGGGAGTTATAGGCTGGATAAACTTCTCCACGTAATGAACTACAGGTTTCTCATGGTGAGGGGAATCCTGACGTAATCCAGCGGCTTCGTCATTAGCAAAGTGATAGTAAACTTGTTCTTTATGTTCTGGTCGAATTTGTTCTTTATGATTAGCCGTCTTTGGAGGATTTCGTTGGTGTTCATGATATTCATTTCTATGTACTTGTTGTGGGTGATGTCTTTCTTCAGTAAATTCTTCAGAAGTATCCTCAGAAGATTCTTCAGATTCATTTTGAGGTGGAGTCTGTTGGTGTTGCTCATGCTGTTCCTTGTTCGTATTTTCAGGTTTGAAATTATAAACTAGCTGTTTAGGACTTTCATTGTTATTTTCATAATGGGCTTGCTGTTTTTGGGTGGGCTCTTTTGAACTATGTGTATAGCTGTAATGTATGGGTTTCTTTTCAGTCCGTTCTTCGTACGAATAGTGCACAGGTTCCTTGTTGGTTTGTTTCTCATAGCTAATACTCACTGGTTCTGATTGTGTTTCTTTATTATAGCTCATTTTCTGCTCTGTAAAGGTTTCTTTGTAATTAGGTGATTGTATCTCATATGATATTCCCGGTTCTTCATCAGAAATCTCTCGAGTGTGATGTGAGACATTAACTTCCACTTCATCCTCCTCTTTGTGCTGATTTTGAGGGACTTTTTTCTTATTTTTCTTTTTAGGCGCTTTTGGCTTATTCTTTACTGACTCACTATCATATGCCTTTGTATTTTGTATCACAAATTCCATTTGATGTTTTTTAACCTCATTTAATTCTGGCAGTTTCTTGTAAACTGCATGATTAATTCTTGGCAAAAAATGTTGATGTTGCGGCACTAAAGGATTTTTGAACGTCAAAGGTTCCAATAAAGTTAAATCTAATAAAGGAATCGGTGGCTTAGTAATTAAATTGACTACAGTTTTTTTTCCATTTGTCACTGTAGTAATCTTCGTTTCTTTTGGTACATGTACTAACTGTAATTTGTTTGCTTGTGCTACTTGTGAGTTACTTTGCTTATGATCGTTCGAAGAACTCAATGCAGTGGGTTGCCCTTGATCTTTTTGGGATTTAGGTCCATTAAATTGATCTGCAGAAAATGAATTTAAATATACATTTTTATTGGCTGTAGATTGCTGCTGAGCTGTAGGGTTTCCATTGACTTGAGAGGAAAATGAACCAGTCGGTGCGAGACTCCTTACATTGCTTGCGTATATTAAAGGTTGTGCAGAAAATTGGCTTACGTGAGACGGTGTGAAAGATTGTAAATTAGAAATTCCAAAGTGGTTTGGCCCGAAGAAATGTGGTGTTTGTCCATATTGATAAGCAGGAGCGGACGCAACTAGCGGCTGGCTCAAATGTGATGGTAGACTTTGTAACTCCACGAATTGTTGAGGAAACGTTGTCTTGTATGCGACGGTCTGAGGTGTCTCGACGAAACGCTGTCCATAGGAATCCTTCAAGTATCCATTTGTACTTTGCACTACGATATTCTCTTTATTAACTGGTATAACTTGCGTACTCTTGGGTGCCACGAACGTGGGAACATTAAAGGAATATGACGCGTACGGTATAGCACTTGCATAAACACCGACCGGGACGTTTCTATAGAGCCGAGGAGCACTTTCGGCACTAATATTGTCTATTACACCAGATGCTGTCTGCGCGGATTTAGCCGAAACTTCGCTTAACGCCAGCCAACATATCACTGCTAGTAATGCCTGAAAAGAAACGTACGTTGTCATTTCACAAAAAAACACAACTAGTGTTAAAAATAAATGAACTATGTTCAAATATTTCGTTCGCCTCATAGAATATTTAACAAAAAAGAAGGCGACTGGTAG
>FASU01008826.1:0-12890 GCA_001486225.1 Heliconius pardalinus sergestus | reverse complement strand
TTTTCGAATTCAGGATGCATTGCGTGTTGAGTGCTGGAAATCAACGTCGCAACTTATTTAGGGTTTTAAATTGATTATTTTCGCTTCGGTAGTCCTACATATATTCACATACTAGCGACCCGCTCGTGACTTCGTTCGCTTGTACTACACTATGATTTATTTTCTCATCTAACTAGCGTGAACAACCGCCCCGACAAACAGACAAAAATTTAACAATATTGTTATGGGTTCTTTTCTTTATTATTGCAGTAGATTTTTTCATATGTCTTCCATTTAGAGACAGCGACGAGTAAATTTACAAATATTTTTTGTAATTAAACAGTACCTACTTATAGAAATAAATCAATATACCTGTAGGTAGGTACCCTTTATGTCGTCACGTTGAAATATTTATACGTAGCTACTGAGTCACGTTACATAGAAAACTAAATTGATGTGAATGTCGTTTATTTGCTCGTCATATTAATTATTTCATATTGTATAGGCGAGAGGCTAGCCTAGTGTCAAGACTCTCCGTTTTAGTTTGTCTATCTAATATGGAGATATTATGAGCTGAGTGGCGGAACCCTATTTTTGTTCCCAACGTACTACTCCATTTTTTATAATATGCAGTAATTGGTATTTGTTTAATTCTATAAATATATGAATATTTGTATGTTATTGATGGACTTTCTTTTAAGTCTAATATAGACAAAGTTATGTAGTAAAATTAGTGTTGTCTAAACTAGATCTAAGACAATATTTCTATTTTCAATACCAACGTTGCTCTGTAAATAAATAGTAGCGGCCAGGTGAGTTACCATTTTTACCATATTCCTATAATGGAATCAATTTATATGTATATAGTTTAAGTAAATAAATAAACTTTTTATTAAATTAAATAAATAAATAAACGTTTTATCATTTCTTCTTACCCGACTGCGACAAAGCACAAAAGGAACGTTATGTTTTTAGCATGTATAATATATGTATATCCGTTCCTTTATTTCCTTGTAAATGTTGTTTGTTCCTTTAAACAGTAACCTAATTTTGTAGATTTGTTTTAATGGCGCGATTGTTTGTAGATATTTTAATTTAATTTATTTTATTTTGTTTATTCACTTGTTACTTGTATATGAGGTTGTCATGACTAATTGGTGGCAGGAACTAACTAAAGGACTAACACGAAACTTGTTTATATACATATTATATATAACGTAAAACTGTAGGCATATTATACGTAAGTTCCTGTGGAACTGTAGGAACTTGAATCCATGTTGAAGTTTTGTTTGAATAATATCGTTTGCAGGTAGTTAATTTTGCATCAAAGTCTTATATATGTATCAATTACAATGAAAATTCATCGAGAAACGAACCTACGCCTACAGCGACATAACATTATATTATATATAAAATTTCAATAGATCTAAGTAAACGAAGAGTTTATTTAACTTCACTTGTTGAGTCAACCTTCTCCAAGATTAGTTTCAAATGTTCGTTGTAAATTATTGATAGCGATCGCTGTTTAATTCTCTCTTATCATATTTTATAACTTACAATTGTTCAAAAGATAGAATTTTAGGAAAATTTAAATATTTCTTCATTGTTATTCCGTTCAATTAAAGAATATTATGTGAATAATAATATAATTTAACAGACTTCTTTGTGGACACAAAGATTTTAAGATAATATTAACTTTAATTATTGTTATTATACATTTTAGTACAGTAATTCGGATTCAGAATGTACTGATATTTGCTTAATTACTGAAACATTATTATTAGTACCTACCGTACTAAACTTTATTATATTAGCTATTTATTTATTTTAAAGTTATTAGGTACCTGTTCAATAGATCAGAATGCAGAGGAAATTCATGACAGAAAATCGAGTGTTTTCCACGCTTAAATTAATTTACAAGATTTTGGGCTAACGCCGTAGCTTATGAATATATAGCCAGATATAGATACTTATAAATTTTAATTCTCAACCATCGCACACAGTAATTAGTAACACAATAAATAATAACAAAATATAAACAACAAAAATATTTATAAAAATCGAGCCTATAATGGCTACTTAAATAGATCGATTGGCTGAATACTTCAACACCTAACATAGCTGATGCAACATAAAAAAAATATATAAAAAAAAAACCCGATAATGACATTGACATATGAATCATAATATACAAAAAATCGAAAGCCATTAACAATCAAAAATATTATCTAAAACAAATAGATAGATATATTGTAATAAAATACATTATAATAGCATGAAAAGCCTGTTAAAGTTTTCAAGTGTAGTAAATGTCGATTGGTTAGCTTTTTTAATGGGAAAGAGTTGAGAGAACGCCGGCTCCTCATTGGCGGGAATTTGACGTAAGTAGCGGTGTTTTCGCGCGCTTTCCATCAGTATGCTGTTGTGAGTTTCACGCGACCGCCCGACGAACTTTGGTTATGTTTCTATAACTTCGCTGAAATTACAGGTAAGTAATTATTTATTTATATTATTTAACCAATCATATATATAAAATTGTTTTTTGGGTTACATTTATTTTTTTAAGGTATTATTGTGGATTTTTTATTTAGACTGATATGAAAATTGGATTTGAAAAATAAATATGAATTGTAAGAAAATCATATGACATTAGTTGTAAGTCTTGTAAAAACACTATAAAAGTAAATTAATACTTAAAATATAAAAAATATAAAAAAATTGTTACGCTTAAAATATAACAAAATTAAAATTGGATACTTTTCCAATTTTATATTTTTCCTCAGTAGGTACTCGTTACTTTTTCTGCATTATTTTTATAACGTTTCAATTTATAAATTTCAATATAATGGCATCATGGCATAATATTTAACATTATGAAATAATAAAAAAGAAAAAAAGTCTTTTGTATTGTTTTTTCTTAAAACGTTTAAAAATTTAAACGTCACAAACTGCTGCAAACTGCACCTCCTGGAGACTACCTGTATCTAATAGTATACAAAGATTAAAAATTTATGTAAAGAAAAATTCCGTTTATAAAAGTACACTTATTTTTAGTTCTCACAATTGTAAAAAATCAATCAATCAAGGTAACATGCCGTAATGTGCTTTATATATAACAAGAAACAAAAGAAAATATATGATTCTTTTGTTTCATATCCAATTTTTTTACTCAATTTTTTTTAAGTTATATTTTAAAATAATTGTAGAACGTCACAACTTCGTTGCGTGATCTACAGAACGAAAAAGCTCCCTTATTCATATTTCTGTAAGAATTTCGGGAAAACATCTTTTAGTATTCCCCTATAGTCTCCAAGAGCTCTACATGCCAAATTTCAGTGTTCAACGCCGCGTAATTTAATCTGTGCCTCGTCTGAGAATCACTTAATTTTATAAAAAAAAATAAGTAGAAAAACACTTCTTATAACAAAAATAACACTACCAAGTAATATTATTACATAGATGATCTTGTTATAAATTATAATTTGTATAGCAAACAGCCTCCAGTGGTAACCATTGGAAATTGTTCAGGCGATCATCCTTACTAATATCCAATAGGTCACAGCTATTGGTATTTATAATTTTATATGTAGATATTGTTTTGATTTAACTAAATTTAGCAAGCCTTAGAACTTAGAACAAATACTTGTAGGTTAGATATATTATATTCTTATGCTGTTTAAATTAATAGAACTTTATGTTATTAACATAGCGGGACTCGAACCCGTGTCTCTAGTTTACCATCGAAATACCTATTTGACGTCAATTGAGCATTACGGGTACTTATCGAGTCACTTCGAAATTCTTATAAGCTTGGTACAAGTTATTATTTTTTATTGTTTAGGGAGATTCTTACAATTATTCTATTATAAATTTGATAATAAAAGATCCTAAGTATTAAATATTTTAAAATTTTTTGAAGGATTATTTACACACTAAGGAAATAAAAATATTTATAAACCAATAAAAAACCCAAGAGAGACGCATTGCATTTTATTTTTATTATTTTCTGACTTTGAGTCAAAGATTGTAGATCTTTTAGTGAAGGTCCTAACTCATAGGATTCTAGGCTGTCTGCTGATGACTGAAGATGTCCATATAGTCATGTCTCCAGACAGGGCTGACTGATTAAACCCTTGAGCTTCAGTAGTACGAGAATCTAATAAATATGGTCTTTACAGCCATAGGAACAATAAAAGTGGTTGTCCTACATATGGCACTGAGGGCCTCGTAAGCTTGAAAAGAAAAAGACACTGTTAATATCAAAATGGAAATATATTTCTCTTTACCATTTTAAATAACTAATTGTTATTTTTTTTAATTTCTATCTATTTGTTAATACTAGCTTATCACATGATTTACTGAGACTTCTTCAGCAAAATCTTATATTTTCAGGATAAAGATACTAACAAATTTTAAATATTTGTTGTAAATACATTATTATATATTTCATAAAGACAATAAAAATATAAATTAAATCTTACTCGAATTAAAATCCACGCAAACAAAATTACGGGCGATGGCTAGTCTTATATAGGAAGACAATCTATTATATCAAGTAGTGATCAATCAAAAATATGTATAAATTCAATAATATCGATCCCTTTGATACATTTCTCGGGTCATTTGCGTCCATACAATTTGCAAAAGATCACCTCCAGATCCCAACACACCGGCACCGGCACCGGTACACTGACCCCTATTATTTATTTGATTTGACCGTCACGAGGAAAGTGGGTATGCGTTAAAATAATAAACCAATTATATCTTATAAGGGAAATAAGGAAAAACGGAACAAATATCTAAAAGTAGACGAAATTGAAAAAAATTGAGAAACAGAAATAGCTTTGACCTACCCCCTGCCTACTCTATTGTATCCCGCGTACAATAGAGCAGGCAGAGGGAAACGTAGTGTTAAACACTTCCATTCCTACTTTTCACCTAGTTTTTGATATATTGCGTGTTAAATGGCTCAATATAATGGCGTGCTCTGTTATTAGAGCGCGTAAATGAAAGTAAAATGTTTCCCCGAGTGAGAATCGAACCCACAACCGTTGCGTTTAAAGTCAGAAACTGTTCTACTGTGAAACAACGGCCTCAATTATTTAATTTGACAAATTTTTTGAAGCCATTATGGCGCGCAGGATCAAGCGTGCGCCTGCGAACGCCAGAGTTGTGGGTTCGATTACTACTCTGGGGAATGAAATATTAAACATTTTCCTCTCTGGTAACTTGGTAAATCGCGGCGTTGAGTTCCACCATTCAGATGGAACTCGGCGGCAATTGGCATAATGGGAATCAAAGTGTCGTAACGCTAGGTTTTCAGATACAACGTAAAATAAAAAAAAAATTGATATTTTTATAAGAATTTTCTAAACTACAGGTAACACTCACACCGGGATTTCCCCTGGATATTTTTCAAACCTTAAACGTATTTGACGTTGTAAAAAGCTTTGGGTACACTTTGCTGCCGTTAAAACGAAAGCTTAGTAAATGGCAACTTCGATTTCCTCCCAGCCGTTTTACATGATTTTTTGTTTTTTTTTTTTTACTTTTACAACTTGTTTGCACGCCTATTGTGAAATGAGCTGATAAAATGTAGTGATAGGTCACTAACTATATCTAGAATATTTTTAATATGTTTGTATACTCGGTGTGTTTTTGAAAAACATTTGTTTTATTTTCTTTATTATAGCAGTTCTTATAAAAAATATGATATTAATAAACATTAAGTTTTTATTGAGAATGAGGTAAAATTGGTAAAGTGAGTTACGAAAGACAACTTCACCGTTCCTGCTAATCCTGCATAATTGTATAACTTAGTTGTTTTAAGTTAAAAATCTTTCCAGGCTAGAGCGAATAAACTAGACAAAATGCGAACACATATCGCGACATTGAGTTACGCCACTCAACTCACAATGTCTTGGATTCGACAATGGAGAACGGAGTGTTTTGACGTTAAGTACTGTTAACTGTGCCTGTCCTGCTGCGCGGAAAAAAACGAAAAAAAAATAAAACACAAAAAATTAAACAGCTTAATATAATTGTACTAACCAACTAATCTGAATGTAACAGAACCAGCTAAATTATAATGTTATAATTTAGTCGCATAATTAACTAAAACCGTGTCATCGCGATTCAATTTGATTCTAGTTTAAATTGTTGCTATCAAATAAACTATTAAATTTTAGCTAATTTATATTTAGTAGTCACTAAGTAGAGATGCTCAGCAGCATAGGTCGAAATGTAAACGGAGATTGTGAGTTCGATTTACTTTCAGGGTAATAAATTATTTTCATTATCTAGCTCTGGTAACAAGATCGTAGCTTTGGGTTCCGCGATGTCTCGAAAATTCTCCATTATCCGTTTTTACTCTTCAGACACTTCTCGACACTAAGTCCTCTCTGCCTATCCAGCTATGAGATACCCGGGTAGGTACAGCATGAAATAAAAATAACATATAGGTAGGTTAGGTGTAGTTATATATACATTTATATAGATTCAAAATTACAATCACGAACTTAAGTTTCTGCCATCTTCATAGAACGAAATTGAAGTATAGAACGAAATTAAAGTGATCTAGCTCTACACTCTCCATGCTACTCACTCTCTCTCACACGCACACAGACTCTGACATTCACAGACATACGTAATATACTCGTCAGTCATTAAAAACTTTTTATATACCATTAAAATCTATATTTTACAGCCCAAAATGCGCCTTTAGCTTTGCCCTCACAATATTTATAATTGAATACTAACATCTATAATAAATAAAGAGAGCAACGGCAATACACTTGAACTTGTAAAAGTCAACCCGAATCCCCGAAAAAGTCACTTCACTTGTTGAAGGGCTTATACAACTATCATGGAACCTAATCAGTTGAAGTATTTGAAAATATATTTCAGTTATTACTCACTACACGTACTGTTGCCAATATGTTTATTTTAGACGAAGGCTTCGTGACGCAGGGGTTAGGGAGTTTCACTATCAACGAGATGGTTATGTGTTCGATTTCCACTCAGAAAAGTTAAAATGTTCGCTCTAGTAACAAGACAAAGGGCGACGTTTAGTTCCGCCACTCCACACGCAATGCCTGCAGAATTTATTTTCTTTCCGCGAATTTCCGGAGGCATTGCATGTAAAATGGCAGAATTCAACGCCGCGCTATGCTGAGCAAGAAAATGAAAATCATATTATTAAAAATAAGTTTATTCATTAATAATAATGATACTTGGAATAATGATAATTGGAATATAATATTATTTCATATTTCTTATTCGTTATTTGTTCGTATAAATTATTTTCTCCTATGAAACATCGTCATAGAAAATATTGCTTTAGGCTCCAGTTACAGGATGTTTGTTTTGGACCACGTCTTGTCTTTATAGTGCCAATTAACGGGATTGTTAAATTAAGCTCACCTAGATTGTTTATACTGAATGTTATTCTCTAAGGGAAAACTTAACTATAAACTACGTACTCTAACTAAATGTAGTTTATTCTTAACTGTAGTAATGAAAATGATGATTGGTTTAAGACGGTGCTCACTCGTGGCACAGTTGTCGTTTTCTTGACGGAATATGGCCGTTGTAAGTTCAAATCTAAATTCAATTTGAAGCAAAACTTATATTTAGCGCAATTTATTTACAAAAAAATCTATTACCTCTTCGCGTTTTTTTTGCATGGCAAAGTAGAGCCTGGTATTAAGAGACTCTGCTGTCAACTTTCCGCCCAACTTTTGAGATATTGTGTCGAGTGACGGAATTCAACGCCGCCCTTTCTTTACGAAAGCGTAAGTGTTTCATTTAATCATCCCATATTAGTGTTTTTCTTTGAATTTATTTTAACGTTAATGTGAATTAAAAGTAATTATAATTAATTATGTTCTGATTTTTTTTTCATAAATATCTATGAAATAGTTAATAATTATCGTTTAAATGGATATCTCTGAAGTAATACGAAACGTATTTTAAAATAAACAAATATCGTAAACAATATTAGAGAAATATGTAAAATTGCACCGAGCTAAATGCTAACTCACCACCTTATATTGCAACGGACGGACGTACATACGCAATGCTTTTCGCCCACTCATTGAAATTTATATATATACATATGTATATTTAGAACAGTACCTTAGTCTTAGTAAATATTTATTTTAGATTTGCGCTTAAATTTTCTAAGTGAATTTTAGAGAGAGAGAGAGAGAGGAGAAATGAAATACTTAAACATATCGTGGTTTAAGTATAATACGAATATATAAGGATTAATATAAATTCTGTATATAAAAGTGGAGAAATTGAAATATAAATTTAAGTAAGTATTTCATTTCCTCAAATGGGGATCGAACCCACAACCAGTCGTGTTTACAGTCACACTGTGTGCCCCTGAGCCACGACTGACCTCATCTCAGGCTCCTGGTCATAATATATGATAAAATTATAAGTACCCGCTCAACTAAGATACATACATATTTCTATGAAAAGAAATGTAGCAAAAAGTGACTTTCGTATTTTCATAGTCATTTCCTTTATTCGCAATCATGATATGTCCATACGTAATAAGCCAATATTTGCGAAGCTCTAATTAGAGCTACTATTAATATTACTAGTATGAGTAACAATGCATCATTTTTTTTTATTCACGCTTTATCCCGCACATAGCGGGGTAAGCAATGATAATAGACTTTGTTCCCATTTAGACACTTCCGTTCTTCTTTTTACACCGAATTCTGAAGTTATTTTATTCCTTTGTGGGAATACACAATTTCGCATTAATAGTCACACGGTTGTCCCCTGCACCTCTTATTTTAATCTTGTCCTCTACGCTGTCGTAGCGCAGTACCTATATACGTAATAGTTATAGGCTTAATACACACTCAGAGGTAAATGAAGAGTGGCGTTAAGTTCCGCCACTTAACAAGTAATGTCTCGAAAATCAGGCGGAGCGTGGAGAGTGGGAGGGTTTCTTCCGCCTACTCTGCTATGCTACATAATTTTGTTACCAACAGTTAATGTATTAGTTTTTATAGCATTTGCCATTGAGTAGCAAACAACGCTGCGTTTTATCGTCTTACCAGAGGAAATATAAATAATTATTTCACCTACTAGGATCGCACCCACAAACATCGCGCTTACTGTTACACGAGGTACCACTGCGCCACAACGGTTTCTTATTATAAAAAAAAACCTTAGACTTTTTTCCATGAGTGTCAAACGTCTTGAAGGTCACCGAAGATCCGTATCGTACTCTATTTTAATGTATTGGCAAGGGTTCGATAGTTTGCATAAAGAGTATTCAACGATGATATCGTCAAACGCGTGAAAGATTGTTACCGTACGTAGGTGGGTATACCAAATAAGTTTTATTAAATTCTTATCTGTATGTTCGAAAAAACTCTTTTTTGAATATTTGTTAAAAGGAACTTAGATTGGAAATTTAACTTTCTGTAAAATGGGAAACGGAAATGTCTTAAAAGAAACACAGTGTCTTATCACAAGGTTCCCAAGTGCCTAGTCTATCCTTTTATGTGTGGAATACAGCGTGAAGCTGATATAAAGTTTTAATTTTAAATTATAACGAACACCATATATGTTATTTAATTTTTTAGATTTTTTATCATTATAGAAAGCGAAACGAGCTAGTGTTTTCGAGCGAAGCGATCAGTTGACAAAGTTCTTTATTTGTTTGTAGCTTCACGCTATATCCTGCACATAACACGGTAGACAAATGGTAACATTCTGGAAACCTAATGTTAAGACTTTCCGTTCCCATTAAGACACTTCCGTTCCCCTCTTTCTCCTGTATTGTCAACGTCGCGCTTTGCCTTATTACCAGAGCGAACAAGTGAAGATATTAAATATTTCATTCCCCGAGTGGAAATCGAACCTACAACTGTCGCGTTTACAGACACACGCTTCTGCCCCTACGCCACAACAGCTATAGTTCCTTCTCTAACAATGAGCAGATGGAAATTACTTATTTAATAATAAAATTGTTTATAAATTAAATACATATAAAATTATATTTATGAAGTCACGCATTTCGCACGGATTGACGTACGGTTGGTTATATGAGACAGCAAAATAACAGAATTTTTAACGCGATTATACAACTTTGCGACAGATGTCGACGCGACGACCGCAGTTTAATTCATTTAAACCCCTAAGGATGGTTAATTTTATTAAATTTTAGAATCAACAATTGAATAAATGTTTTTTTCATCTTCATAATCTAGTATATAATAATGACAGAGAAGGCAGAAAGAACACTCCTTTCTTTTTTAGATGCATGTTTCCATTATATTTCTTTATAATATAATTTAAATATTAAACATACATAACTATAAATCTATGTTTCTATTGTATTAATAATAAAAAGTAATTTACTAATTTAACAAAAACTAAGGACCACGAGTCAGTAGTGTATGAAAAAACTAAATATAAAAAAGGTATTTTTATCTCTTTCATGAAAGGGAGCTTTGCGTACTCCACGATAATGTCACTTCTGTTACCTCAACGGTTGTGACGGCGATGCATCATACAAAATAGTTTTTTGTTACCTACTGTGTTTAGTAAAAATGGCTGAGAATAAAATTTTGAATGGTAAAGCTATGAAAGTATATGAAAAAATGAAAAATATTTTTGAAAAAGACTTTTTACGTATTTTTTCACGTATTTCTAAGAATAAGCATTATGAATTTGTTTTTCGTTTCGTTCTTTGATTATGGAGATATAATAGAAGATGCCAATGGAACTTAATTATAAGTTAACTATTCTTCATCCAAACTAGAATTAGAAGAATAATAAGTTTCCTTTATATTTTTTTTAAGCTGTAACTCTAAGCGAATACGTCTCTACATACCTCTTTTGCCTCTTGCACTATCATTAATCTCTTAGTACATGCCCTCCCCTTTTGATGTGCAGCAGTGGGAGGAAAACAAAAAAAACTGTCGATTGTCCTTTCACCGGTACACGCTGGTCGATAGAAAACGTCACATCCTTTTTAGTTTTGCTCCTTGGCCCATGCCATGGTGCGAATAGACGTTTTCTTTTATATTAAGTTCTTTTTAAGGTTTATTTGGTTAATATTACTTTTTTGGAAATGCTACAATGTGTCTACTATGACACAATATTTAAAAAATGCAATGGTTTCAGTTAGTAGACTTATAATAATTTCATATATAATTATGTTATAAAAGTTAAAGAAGAAAGTGGGGATTGACCCACGCATCATGGAAACCGTCTTGGGTGGTTCAAATTAAGTTAAAAAAAAAATACAAATTTTAATACGTTTTCTAAAGAAATATTTAGAACTATTTCTTATATTCTCAAAAACCTCAAAGTTAATTAGTAAATATTATCTTAAAATTTCATGCTATGTTTTCCTAATTCACAAGAAAAATACGTGTAATAGAACAAATTGTTGAAAGTAAACATTCGATATTTATTTAACACTGAATGTTTGTTGGCGGTGCGTGTGAAATTTTTAGAATTGTTATTTTTCTGTGTATTTTATACGAGTATGTCGACATTTACATTTATTATTATAAGAAAATAATATGTCGCTAATATTATTGCGATATAACAATTTTCTCATGTTTAAAAAATCCAGTTCAGGTAGACGAAGGCACAAGGGTGCAAGCGTTCGTCTGTAAACACGGCGATGAGTTTCACCATTCAACACGCAATGCCTCCAGTAGAGAGTAGAGAGCGGAAGTGTGTCTAAAGTGTTTTAGATGTAGCGTGAAGTTTAAAGAATCCGGTAATCTGTTCTTCTGTTCTCTGCTTTCCTTTTTTGTTTTGAACCAGCACGTGGCTTTGAGTTCAATCAACACATAAAGTCTCGAAAATTGGACAGTGTAAGAGCGTCTCTAACTTCCTTTCGCCTATCCTGCTTTGCGTGATAAAGCGTGAAGAGATATCTAAACTACAAATCAAGTGCCTAACAAAGATGGATATTGGCTATTGGTTCGTCACTTCATAGATGCGGTTGATTGAAACATGACGGCATTTCGCTGTTATTTCCTTCAGGTTATGCATAACTTGTACTGCGGATGTAATGTGGATTAATTCGAAGTGAATTCTAGCAATGTTCACATTGTATTGTATGTGTGAAGAAAATTGTAAATCTGTATTAATATTATAAAGCTAAGATTGTTTGGTTGACCGGATCTCAGGAACTGCTAGATCGAATTGAAAGGTTTTTTGTATTGGATAGTCCATATGAAGGTTTTTTGTATTGGATGGAAAAATACATTTCTTTAATAGTTTTATTGTAACCCACTGCGGCAGCGGCCTCAGTTACATCCCCCCTCCCCCCATTTGACTATGTTGTCATTTTCTCAGTTTACATTTACATTTACATTACCTATGTAATATTAAATTATTGTAAATTATACATATTTTCTGTGTTTTAGCTATATTACAAAGAGAGAGGGCAGAGAGAACGTAGAGTATATAACTCTTCATTTCCCACGCACCGCCCATTTTTTAATTCTTTCATATAAAAATAACACTACTTCAAAGTAAATAAACATTGTGCTTGATTATTAAGATGTTTTTATATTCCTCCTACACTAATTAACAAGGTCTAAGATCTTTCTTGCTTGTAAGTAAAGTAAATTTGCTATACTAATATCAGACTTGGAACTTTGTACAACATTGGATATATTTCTATGTTTCGTATTTTACATGCTTATTTTTTATATATACAGTAGAAACTCGATTTACCGAACTAATTGTTTTGGTTAGTCATTCGGATAATCGAAAATTAAATGAATGAAGAAAAATTGCTATATGTTTATTAAAAGCAACTAGTACATATTAACAAAAATCAACGTTTATTAAGAAATTATTAATATTTTCCAACATACGATTTATCTATAAGGTAAAACCGGGATAGATGCCGC
>FASU01008824.1:1050-14271 GCA_001486225.1 Heliconius pardalinus sergestus | reverse complement strand
GCACGCGAGAGCGGGACAGCGCAAACGCGCGAAGCGTGCAGCGTACATCGTTTATCAGATTACATGCGAAGTATCGCGAGCGTGGCGATGTTTTGACACGCGATAATCATGAGATAATGCGGGCGATCTTGACGACGCTAAAGTTGATATTGGCTTTTTATAGCGGCTCGAGTGTTGGCAGTCGTAAGTAGGCAGAGTAATACCAAAATAAAAATAGCATACGTTCGTATGACGGTATGACGTGGACCGCCAGGTGAGTGTGACTCCTCGCTTCCACACGCGATCCACGCAAATTAGCCGCCGTATGGTGACAAATGTTTTCTTCGGCTTTCACAGTTTAACTCTGCCATCATAACAGCTAATATTCGTAATAATTTATGAGATAACGAAGCGAATATATTACAGATTTGCTTATATCTCCCTAATCTTGTCGTAAATTTAGTTATAATAAGGATCGAGTCGTGTTCGTACATTCAAATACTTGTAAAGGGAGTAGAATAAATTACATTAAACGAATTATCTTGTATAATATTAAAATATTTTTTTATTAAATGAAGATTATCCTATTAGGTGCAGATTAATTTTCAAATCGTTAAATACGAGAATACCCTACATGTGTACACACATAAACAAACAAAACAAATAACAAAAAGTCATATAAATTATATTCAGTAAAATTTTGGCGCGCAGAGTACATATTTAACCCCAACATAACATTTAACTCGATATACATCAACATACACTTTTTTATGATTTTATATTACAATATATTTACAGTACTAATATTAATAATACTATTTATATTTAACAAAATGATGATTTTGAAAATATTTATTGATTCGCAGTTAGGTATGTTAAAATTATGCATTTTGTTTCGTTTGATTAAAATTTAATACTTTAAAACTTTTGATACTTTAAAAGTCACGATAAATTTTGTCTACTTATGATTTTTTTAATAGAAAATATAGAAAGAGAATATTATGCCAAAATACAAAAATATTACTTTATAAGACATCTTGAGACAACTACCGCCATCTTGTATCGAGTAGCAAATTATTTTATCTAAAGAAACATGGGTACATTTAATATATTCTATTTACTGTTGTAGCAATTATATTGCCGTCATGCATATAAGTATATACTCTTATTATTATTAATTTGATATAACATTACGCAAGCCGAGTAATCTGATAGTTCGCAATGTTCAAACAATTTACGTTTTATCTTCAGCCCAAAAATAAAGTAAATACATACAACGATAGCAATCGAAATTCCTTGACCGTTATTTCTGGATCAGTCTTATTTATCTTATAGTTCGCTTCGTAAATGTAACATGTTATTCTAGAATCGGATTTAGTTTCTTTTATATAAGTAATTTAAGATGTTATTGATTTTTTCTAACGTCCTAATTGATTTCAATAAACACACCCCATTAACTGACGGGCACCTACTGAGAAGCTTTTTATTACATTTACTCACACAGTTTTGTTTTGCCAACTTAATACTTTATGCGTTTCTATTTGTTTTTTCTGAATCATATCTATTTTAATTTTTAGAAAAGAAACTATTTTACATTACCTTAACGTTAAAAAAATATGTCAACCAAATAATTAATTATTAAAAATATTATTATTGATTTTCAACAATAGAAAGCAATAATATCAATTTAGATTCAATATCATTCATATTATATAAAACTCTCATATTAATACAATTTAATAATGACTCAGCAATTTCTTATAAAAAAAAAGATAATAATTCGTTTCAATGTTACCATTATCGATTAAACGTGATTTCATCGCGCGAGATTATCGCCGGAATCGGATAGTCACGGCTGTTTNNNTCCTCCAGTCGAGGTGTAAATCTTCCATTGATTTACACAACACGTACTTTAATTTACAGTCGTTTCAATTTAGCTTGTACTGACGCATGCTAACAGCCCATTCGAAATGATTCCTAGACCTCGTAAATTTATCATGAGAAATAAAATCTTACAAAACAATACATGTATCATGTGTACGTTTTAGTTTAACACGCTGTATCCCGCACACAGCAGGTAGAATTAACGTAGTGTTAAAATTCTCCGTTTCCCATTTTCCGCCGAATTTTGGAGGTATTGCGTGTTGAATGAGGAATTCATCGCCGCGCTTCGCCTCTTCACCAGAGCTAAGAAATTAAAAAATAAAAATTTTCATTTCCTCGAGAGGGAATCGAACCAACAGCCTGTTGCGGTTACAGTGTGAACTACTACTACTACTCATAATTACGTTGCTAAGTTTTTTTAGATTTATTACATATTTTAATCTATCTGAAATCATTGGAAAATAGGATTGTTAATTTTTATATATACATTACACGTTGGCAGGACTGAACGAATATATAAACCTACAGTGTAGGTATGTATATGTAGAGCACTTGAATTTCATGGAAAATATGTGCCAGAATCGTCATGAAAATCGATAAAGCCGAATAGGCACGCAGACCGACCCAGTTCGACACTTCGTTGATAGATATATTTTTTTTGGCTTGCCTCGTCTGATTTATTACAGATATAAAGCCGGCCAGATGCTGGATCATTGTTAACCACAGATTGTCGATCTAACGATGTATGGGTGGTCTACCAGTGCTCATTGCCTTTATGTTACGAGTTTTATTACCACACGGTAAAAATCTTTTGTAATTCTTAAATATACTCTGTTTGTAATCATTAAGTTGTTTGCATATACTTCTGTTATGTGGAAAATGATTAACTCTTATCTTAACAATTATGAACTAAAGATTTGGAAACAGTTTTATTTTTATGATCTTAATTATTGAAGTTATTAATAAGTAATAATAAAAAGAAAAAATATAACTAAAGTACAATTCTAACACATAGCTACTCGTATAATAATTACTATTGCTACGCTTTTCTGTAATTGATGCTTTATTTTATTTTGTAAATCGTAGTGCAGGCATTGTAGTGTGAATAAATTATGAACGCGTATAACTTTCCTCACCCAGTAACGTGAGACCCCACCCGCTTCCTCGGCTTGATTATTTTTCTAGAGTAAGAGAGCAAATTCCAACCAGATCCTAAGTTCCAATTGCATTGGTCGCTGTACGACCTACTTAGGCTGAAAGTCTCGCGTTTGCGGCGGTACCTGACGTTCCGTTAGTAAAATTCAAACGACCTAAATACCGGCTATTATAATTACAGCAATGTTTTTAAATTTCAAAAAATGCATTTTTCTTTTTTTTTCATTCGCTTATGAATTACTGAATTGTGTATTACATTAATCGCTTACTCCATTTTAAGTAACTGCTGATCTCTACACGATATGAGATATGTTGAATATTTTTTTATCAGTATAATTAATTTTATAAATTCGTCTTAGATATAATATTATTACAATAAATTAGGGAGTAGAATTTCCTCATGTTCCCTCCAATTTTATTTATTAATTTAAGCATTTTTAGAAAATCAATTAAAGAATTATTATTATTCTGATACCTACATTAGGCTCAGTAGAACCAGTATAACCAACCTGAAATCTTAATTATAAAACTATGCTTTCTGCACTTTTTGCCCATTTTGAAACTTGTGTTTTGAAAAAACTCAATTCAACATGGTTTCTGATCTTCTCAGATCAACTGTGTAATACTTATTACAAATAAGAAGAGAAAACTCTAAGAAGGATTTAAATCCTGAACAAAAATTTAATTAATCACGTTTGGAGTCCGCACTGAATCACATTGAACTTAACAAATCATATTTTGAACAGATTAATCATTTTTACAATTTTATACATTTACAAAAAATACTTACCGCTATTATCTAAATATATAAAGCAGGATAATAATTCAAAGCATTATTGATAACTACAAAGATAACAACAGCAAACATAGAATGTATTACTTTCACTGTGTTCCCACAAGATGGAGCTAATCCATTTTTCATTTAAAAAAAGGATAAATCCTTTAATAAATTTATATGTTATCAAATATTAAGCAAAATAATATTCTAATATATTTTATTTTTTTAGTCAATATAGATTGTTTAGTATATTTCCATATTCTAAGCTCTAGTTCTATTTTCAATACAAAATATATTAAAGTATAAAAAAACATTTAGAGAGCTGCAAAAATGAAGAAAAAAACATCGTTCGTATATAACGTTAATATTTTGAACAAAATGAGACATATTTTTCATAAACATCTTGAAGCGCAAGCAACGGCCACTCACCGATAGATGGCGTCAATTACATCTGAAAATAGTTGTATTAAAAATAAGTAATTATTTTACAAGTAATAAGTAGTAATAATAACAGTAGGAAAAATCATGTTTCACTAATTTTATATACTTCATTATATATCATATAATATTAATCAAGGGAGCGCTAAAGTAATATATCCATAGTATATTAACTTCTATACGGTTATGTAAGTTTAACGTTCAGAGTACAATACGTACTTCAAGATGAATTACAAGAAATAAAAACGTAATAGTTACGATATTTTACTAGAATATCTATTTAGTAATAATATTACGTAAACTATAAATGTATTTTTCCACTAATCTTTATGTTTTTGTTAAAAAATTGCATTTCCACGTAATAGACTAGACGGGTAAAACCCAATAGATTACAATCCGCTACCTCTGTATTTAAAACTACGGGTGTAGTGCTGTAAATCTATTTTTCCAGGTCAGAATAAAAATTATATGCTAAAATTATTTTTTTTAAATATGTATGTATGTATTTCAGAAGTCTTTGTTCAGGAGTTCAGCCTTAGTGTGTGAAGTTAAATTAGGTCATTGATTGTAAGATAAGCAAAAACAAAAAGTTTCTTCTAGTAAAGTAAAGTTTCTAAATTTTTACTGGTTATCGCGGAGGTATAATAATATTGGAGGCAATATTACTTAAGACGGCAAGTATTGAGAGTTAGTTCCTCACTCAGGAGCCCTAAATGTATTTTTTTAGTTTTAATTTATATTTAAAAAAATAATATTTCCTCCCGAATAATAAAAGTATAATTTGTTTTAATAAATACACAAAATCTACTATTATTATTATTTTCTTCAAGATACTCCATTATTTTACAATAACTCGATGACGTGAACATTATTTAAAACCTTCGAATTGTACAAAAAAAAATGTTCTAATTATTAAACAGTTTTAAAATGAAATTCAACCACATGGTTTCACAGATCAGTTTCCTCTCGATTCCCATCAAATCACAGATATTGGATCCAAAAATAACCAAAAGAAAAATGCTTGATAGAAGGGAGACCAGCTATTTACGGAGCACTTAACCTCTTTGTTTATGACAAGACGAGCGCCGTATTAAGAATCGATGATAGCGACTCAAGTAATAATCTGTTGAAAGATGGAATAGGTATGTTGAGATAATTTTACGGAGAGTTTTAATTGTTTTACTTCCTACTAAAGTGTACAGGATATTAATTAAATATTATCGTTCTTTATTCGTACGATCGTATTATCGTTCTTTTGGACGTGGTAAAATTCCTTATATTCTCAGAATTTTTAATCATTTTAAATATTTATAAACAGCATTATCTGTATATAGAACTTTATATAAAAGTTTATTCGAAGATTCCTTCTAAAGAGAAACTAACAATAAATATACCTAATAACCATGAATTTGGACATAAGAAAATATCATTGGCTAGAGAACTTGGATGGTAGCCAAGGGGCGCGGGTTCAAATTCTGGAAGATATTTTATATTAAATTGTAATACTATGATTGTGCATCTAAAACGTATTTGATATCTACTTAGGGTAAGTAATTATTTTCATAACTCTAATTTGGGCAGTAATTGGAGTACAAAGTGAACTGACACTACTTTCGTCTACTCTGCTATAAGCGAAAAATAGACAAAAAAAGCAATAAAAATAACAAAATAAACAGTATAAAACTAAATTTTAACAAATTTGATTTCCATTTCAAATTTAAATAAGCTTTTAAAATAATTGATTGGAGATAAAAAGAAATTAATCACAATGCTTCCCTTATTCAATCATAAAAGCTCTTTAATAACATAAGGGTTAGAAATTTGTTGGCAAGGCGTCGCGACGATGTATGCAAATAACTTGCCTATGCCACATTTACACTGACTCCCCCAGTTACAATTAAAATATGCAAATGGGGAATATTACTAACTACTTTTCATATGAATCGATGGGGACAAAATGTTTGCCTTTTGACGTAGCTTTATATAATATTGTAATATAATTTTTATCGTCACTAATACCCTGCACTTTGCAGTTTGGATGGAGAGGAATTAGTTTTTAATTACTGATGAGAAGAAAGTAATTACTGAAGAAAAGAAAACTTATACCAAGTTTGACGAAACCTGTATGTCGAACATTGAGTGTGGAGTGGCGGAATTCAACACCGCGCTTTGCTTCGGTCCCAGAGCAAATTTTATCAATATTTTTTTAAACCTGTTCCTAAAACGTGAGGAAAAAAGTACGATAGGCCATTTATTAAGTATTGTCTCATACTTATTCAATAGCAATACCTTTTATATGTATTGAATTAATATTTTTTCTAGTTTTTTTAATATTTAATTTCACTTTATCTTTCTCAAATTAATTCCATATACATAGGTACTTAAAGTTATGGCTGAATGTACCTACGTAGACGTTCGACATTCTAATTTAACCTATTTTACTTGGGCTTTTCCAACTACGCAATACTACAGAGATGGCCTCGTTAGAATTTAAAAAAGTATAACTCTAACTCTGTAGTGTAAAATGTCGTAGATTATTTAAAAATTGAATTAATTGTTTCATATAGATTTCACAAGGTAACAAGTTAACTGCTATTTTAAATTATTATATATATACGTATTGCTCTATGCTCACATAAAGTATGCTTTACTATCATTCCTAACGTTTCCTATCATTTGGTTTAAAATTATTACATAGCCGTACTTCCCTGCGCCCCTTGAATATAGTCCGCGGGTTCGAATCCCACTACATTCAAATTGTTATTTATTTCCTTAAAGTGGAATAAAACTATAAAATTGTTAAAGGATCTTGGTACCATACAAGAGCATGCCACTAAAATCGTAATTTAACTTATAGGCTATCCTAAATAAACTTCTACCACATGTGTACATGTTCATAAAAAAATACAGTCGAATTGATAACCTCCTTTTCTTACAGAAGTCGGTTAAAAAACATTGATAATTGATAGATTTGGATATAATTTTTTACCAATTATAATACATACTAAATACTTTTTATTAATTAAAATATTAACTTGGGCTTCTCAACCCAAAAAAAACGTTAGCACAAGAGCAATATCTCATTCATTTTTTAAACACTCTCTGTATATTTTACAAGGAATTCCATTTAATTCCCCAAAATTACACTCAGCCTAAATAAATCAATGAAAGTGACAACACTGTTCTAAGCAAGCATTCAATTTATAAGATCATTTAAGTTTCAAACAATCCAATGTCGCCAAACAAAGTCATTACAAAGCGAGACTGAACTAGATCGTTGCGCCGTAGACAACAACTAAACGCCCAAATTACAGAGATTGTGAACCGTTGGGGCCGATCTGATGTAAATTAATAATATGCAAATTTCTACTCCCGTTATAGGCACCAGTATATAGCGACTTAGTAGATATAGCTGTATATAAAATTGACTAGCTTTAAAAATAATATATTCTTATTTTTGTCACTTTTATGCTTCTTTCATATACCTTCCGAAAGGTATCCAAAGAGGAACTTGTGCACTCTCTTTCTTATATTTTAGCCACTCTGGCCAAGTTAAGATAGCGATAGAGAGTTATAGATTCAAATTTCACATGGGAAAAAATACATTTATAATACAGATCTTTCTTAATTTGGCCCATTCTATTGTTAAGCAAACGTTATTTTGTTACTGTTAAAGTTTGTAATCTCAGATTTAGCACCTTAGTAGGTTCTTTGCATTTTTTTACGTACTATTCAGTTATAAGTAGAGAAAAAAGTTTAATTATAATAACTTTATGTTATTATTATTACGACAAATGAAAGCTTATTAAAAATAAAAAAAATGGAATTATTTTGTAGATAAGATTTCGAATGAGAAAATAATACATGAAAATTACCACAAATCCAAGCTTTTGCAAATTCCACAATTCATATATTGATAGGAAAAACTGGTGGAAATAAGAAAAGTGGCTATAGAAGAAAATGTTGGCTGAGGAACATCAAGAAATGGACGAAGATGAAGAAATCACTTCGTCTCGACGAAGACATAAGAAGCTGACTCCTAACCTTCACTAGTGAGAAAAAAATTATAGTAATTAAAAATATTTTTAACTAACATAAAAAATTAATAAAAATAAATTTAAGTATAAAATTGATTATTAATTAACACTATTCTTGCCTTTTACTCTTAGCACACACTCTGCCATTGTGACAATTTAGTGTTTATTATATAATCACATATATTTAAATATATAAATAAATAAAGCCTTTAAAATTAAATCTAAAAAAAACATTTAAAAATTAAATAATAATAATATATTTTTTAACAACCACTTTTTTGGTCAGGTCGTTCCTCGACATAGGCCTATTTAAAAATATATAACTAGAATTTTAGTGAATATAATAAGATTCACTTTAGTGAATATAATAACTTTAATATATTAGAATCAGTGTCAAATGATCCACAAATTGATGAAGAACTCATAGTGTCTGGGAGGGGGTGTAAGTATACCCTACACACGTCTCGAAGGGGAGTGCGTTTGTGTCCAGCTTAATTGAAAAAATAAGTTTGAAGAGCGCCCCTTTGCGGGTAAATAACGAGTGTTAATCAATAGGCACGTAAAAACGTTATTTATTGATATTTAAATTCTTGTCTTTATTAAAAGCCTTTGAAGCAATATTTTTTATCTATTAATATTTAAGAACTGATTATATATGACGGCCACTAGCAAACTTAGATTTATTGTAGAGCAAACGGAATCATATAAATATATTCATATTTACCACTTTAAATCTTTACCCACCGAGATATTTTTCTTTCACCTTCACTCTCCGCTCTCCACTTGTTAAATGGCGGATCTCAGCGCCGCGCTTTGCCTTGACACCAAAGCGAAGATATGAAAATATTAAATATTTAATTTCATAACCTGTCGCGCTTAAATCACACGCTTGTGCTCCTGCGTAACGACAGGCTCTGCCTCGGAATGAAAAAATAAATAAAAAATATATGCTAAAATATATTGAAACCATTAAATTCTTGAAATATTTCTTTATAAAATACTTACTTGGTGAAGAAGTAATAAAACAGCTATAAATCAAAGATCAATATCAGTTATTTTCTTCATGTACCGGCATTCGGCGAATTCTAAGAAAATCTGTAAACAGGAGAGGGTGAGCGGCGGACGTTCTCCGATTTTCCCCTACGTGACCCGAGAATTGACAAAGAGAGGAACGATTCGTTCAATAGCTTTTATTTTCTAACCGACTGCGACAGGTCAAAGTGATAATGTATTTAAAGCTACATATTTATACTTATATTGGGTGATACTCGATGTAAAATGAAAGAAAGAATTTTTGATAGAGCTGATTGTTTCAATATTATTGGGCGTACGTATGCCTATTTAAATAACTATTTTATGATTTTTATTTTTAAAAATAGGACTTTTATAAAGTGGGCTTTACTCTATAAAGTAAAGCGTGAAGCTACAAAAAAACAAGTTTTGTAATTATTCTTTCTTCTTTCCTCTTGCTCCATATCTTTAGCCTGAGACAATTCGAAACAATGCGTGTTGAGTAAAAGTAGTCAACACAGCCTTTTTTCTACCGAAATAATCATAGACAGAGTGAAAATTGAACCCAAAATTACCACGTTTGCAATCAGCCATTAGTTAACCCACGTTACCACTATGACATTTTTGGTAAATATATGTATATATATGTTCATATTGCTATATCCGTTTATAATTCTCGGCAACAATGCACACAGTATATTTAATTAAGTTGCAATAACATTTTGATACGCGTATTACATACGTAACGTGCCAATGATGTTCAATAGCAATTTGCGAGTATTAATTATCTATATTAACATATGTATTCGAATTCAATGGCTGGAAGTAATTAGGCATATATATTATTTGTTATGTGTGATTTAAAATAAGTATTATTAAGTAAATGGACCCAACCAGGAAACTAAGTTCTAAATTATATTTATTTAATTAAAACATATAAAATAAATAATTTCTAATTTTAGTCAAGCTACAATTAGATAAGACAGAGATTATCTAGAACATATTGGACAATGTCTCTGAATTTTACTTGTTAGCTTTATTAATGTTTACTTTAGGTACAATTGCATATTGTTCTTCAAAATACCCCTTCTTTACCCTACTGGGATCGATCTATCATTATTGACGACTAAATAATTTAATGTCAGATCTGGTGTAGTAATAGTAGACCAATTGGCTGGCCGTGTATTTATTATTTGCCCAACTATCCCTATATGATAATAAATAATCTCGTGAAAATATATAGAGAAATATATCTAAACTTGAGCTTAGCTCACGAGATGACCACCATTTGGGTTGTGCCAAGTACCATTTCAGTAAACGTCTTAATATCTAAAAGCCTAGAACAAAATTTTAAGAGACTTAACTGTTGTATCAAAAAAATAATGCAGAATAAAGTTTGTAAGTTCTGTTTAAATATTCCTTAAGTTTCTTAAGGTCATTTTTAAGATATTATGCATTGAATGTAGACCATTGTAGCGCAGTATATAACTGTAAGCACGACGGTCGTGAGTTGAATTCCAATTTTCTCATTCCCTTGCTGTGAAAACAAGAAAAAGCGTTGTCCATGTAATGTCAATATCTCGAAAATTGACTGTAAAGTGGAAAACGAAGTGTCTCACCACTAGGTCCCATCTATCTCTCCTACTTTTTTCAACGTGAAGATATAAAGAAAAATGCATTGAATTATTCAGTTTTAGGTTCACGCCGATAACACTAATAAAATAATATTTTGGTAATACTTCCATCGATTTATATTTACATGAATAATGGATTCTGATTTCTGTCATTTACATAATATGCATATATTATATTAGGTATTCATTTACATTTATATGGAGACGGGTGTTACTGTAATACAGGTAATACCTGTATTTCATAAAAGATGCAATAATAAATATAAAATGTGTTTTTCGTTTATCACTTTAGGTTTAAACGATATTGCTTTAGGTTTAAACTTACAATTGACATTCCATTAGCTACATACATATGTCCCAGTTCAGCTACGACAGCTACAACTTATGTACTAACGACTATGGGTTACGTATTATTAATTAATATAGACTTATTTAACATCAGTTAAGAAAATGATAGAAAGCTCAAAAGTGCAAAAGTGTGTTAGGTAACACTAAAAATTACATAGTATTCAATATTATTCTTGATAATATAAACAAAGATCGTTTTATTTTTGAAGCTTTAAAATTATTAAGACATTAAAAACCCAGGGCAGGGCATGTATGAAGAGGTTGATGATAGTGGACGAGGCGAAAGAGATATGTAGAGACCGTAGCGTTTGGCTCTCCGTTCTCCCTGACTACCCCGCTAGGGATAAAGCGTGAAGCTATGTATGTATGTGAAAATATCATTGAATCGAGGTTCTCAATGAAAACCTGGTGTAAAGACACACGTGTCTTTATTACATATGAAATACAATAGATACGTCACTAAATACTTCATTTTATTGATTTGCCTCGCACTAGGATAGAAGCAAAGGGGGCTATTATCATTCATCGATAACAATACTGTTAAAACACAAATCCATACTCACTCATTTATTTACATATATTGACTAATCTGCGCACGATAGTACGTCCGCTGAAATAGCGTTGTGCAAGAAGTGGCTTGCTTATAGATGCAAAAAACGTTGACTGTGTTTATTTTTCTTTTGTATTTTTTTTCACGCTTCACGCTGTAGGGTGGACAAAAGGAACTTGGGAACATAGTGTTATGACACCTCTCACGAATTCTCAAGACATTGCGTGATAATAAGTATTTTATTAACATCACTAATATTTTTCGCAAATTTATTAAATGAACATACACAATTTTTTACTACTTTACTATTGTTAATAATAAATAGTTTTCATATTATATAAAGCAGGATCTTCCACTGTCAGAGTCATTGTGTGCGAAACGAAAATCGTTGAAATATCATTCCCTCGAATGGGAAT
Organism: Heliconius pardalinus sergestus; assembly: GCA_001486225.1. NCBI lineage: Eukaryota > Metazoa > Arthropoda > Insecta > Lepidoptera > Nymphalidae > Heliconius > Heliconius pardalinus. Next base: position 2,041 of record FASU01008824.1, on the reverse strand, counting down.
CGATCCCACAACCATTACGTGAAAAGTCAGACACTATCCCACTGCGTCGCGAGGCCTCTACTACTTAACTAAGTTATGGCAAACATTAGTGTGTAAACAAAAAATGAACCCTATACTACAACTAAAGCTAAAAATGCTAAAGCATCTCTACATCTTGTAAGAGTAATAAATTAAATACCAGCAGTTCCAGCTTTATCTTTATGATCACGCTTTTATCAACAGGAGCCAATTCAATTATGTTTCCATTACTATTTGAAAACACTTTGCAGTGTCATAATAGGGGTGAATAGAAAATCAATAATAAACTTTTATCATATTTCGCGTTGCTGATTTAGTTATTGGAAATCTTATTCTGAGGGGATGTTAATTAAATAACAAATGATATTGTACACAGAATAAACAACAATACTAAACATATATATGTAAGATTTGTTAGAGATACTTATGTAATAATACATTAATTAGTATTATGAACATGAGTAAATTGCTATTTCAATTAGATTCAGTCAATCGAGTGGCTTATGGCACTCGATTCCTAATGAAGAAGCAAAGCCCGCATCGCGTGCTCCAGAACAAACACCTCGATGCCTTCAATAAAAATAAATATCATCAATAATAGAGCACCGCCTCCCGTACCACACCGTATCGCCTCTACCAACTAACTATATATAATTACACATCACGCTTCATTGTAGTGATAAATACTTTCTCACACTTATCATTTACGAAATCTACGCCACTGTCCATTTTAGATAATCGTGGGAGAGAGATAGCGCATACGGCACTCCAGCGCGAGAGAACAACGCAGCTATAAAATAACGTATATTATTATAGTGTCCACAAGCCAAGCGGATATTGATTATCTGCCACAGTTGAGAGCCACCGAGTCCCCCGCCCGCCAGCACCGCTTCCGAAGCCAGTACGTCACAATATACACTCCACCCCAATGGAAATACAACCCTGAAGCGAGGGTGAAACGTGCAAATTGGGG
>FASU01008808.1:8347-30981 GCA_001486225.1 Heliconius pardalinus sergestus | reverse complement strand
TTTCAATCGAAAAGTTTTTCAGATTGTGTAACTTCAATTTTCATCTCATGGTTTGCGGAATCCGCATACGTACAACCCTTTATATTTCCTCTTGGTCTAAGTAAAAAATGATTTCCTATTTATTTCTTGTAATTTTTGCCATGTTTTTATACAGTTTTTACATAATAACATTTAAAATTCTTTCAAATTAACACCGTCTTAATTAACAATTGTTATTATTTTTCAGCGCCTCGTCGAAGCGATGGCGCCGCGCTCAGCGCGCTCGTTCCGCCAAGAGTTCAATATGCAGGACCTGGCGACCACCGAGCACACGTATACACATTATACTACCGAGAAGTAAGTAACTAGTAGTAGTAGAAATATAACTCTACTTATTTAAATGTAATTGCTGTATATTTAGTGTAATTTATTTCCAAACATGAACAATTTTTCAAATCATCACAGATACGTGAGAACGTCACATTCAACAGAGCTCGACGGCCAGGCCCCAATTAAATCAATGACTAATGGCAAACTTAAATCCCCGATTTACGACGACAGACCCGATATACGAAATTTAAAACGCGTCCATAAAATGTATGAAGGCCCCAACATTATAGAGTCGAGAGGTATCGTTCACCCCGAAACGAGGGAAATTCTCACAGTCGGTCAAGCGATCAGTATGAGAATACTTGATGTTCGAACGGGAAGACTATTGTCATCTCCCAATACAAGACAAACTATAACTATTGAACAAGCTGCCAAAGAAGGTTTAATAGATCCTAAATTGGCTGCGAGACTCACCGGACCCTGCGGTATGACTGAAGATGGAAACGAAGTTACATTGCTAGAAGCAATCCAGAGAGAACTTTACGACGCAGAACAAGGACTTACAGATCCAGCAGAAAAGCGAATTAAGGTGACTGTTGAAAGTGAAAAACCTAATCAAGGAATGAGTATTTCGGACGCACTCAATCGTGGTCAAGTAGATTTGCAGAAAGGTCTCTATAGATTACCTAACGGAAGCTACATAAGCATAGCGGATGCGTATCAACGCGGTTACCTTATTTATAATGAGATTATCAAAATAAAATCGAGCGCTTTGTCTTTGTCAGACGCGATTAGTCAAGAACTCGTAGACAATAGCGGTTGGATATTGGATAGAAATTCGGGCGATAGATTTGAATTGGAAGTTGCTATTAAAAATGAATTAATAAATCCCAATTTAAGGGAGGTCGTAGATCCCAAAAATGATACTAAGATAACGCTTGCTGAAGCGATAGAGAAAAACATTATTAATACTAAGCATTCTAAGTATGTACATAACATAACGAAAGAAAAAATGACCTTCAAAGAAGCCGCGAGTAAACGTTTTATTTGCAAACCCATGACACTTAAAGATATTTGTGATAATAATTTAATGACGAACGACGGTAAAATTTTGTCACCAAATAATAGGACCCCTTTGAATATACTCGAGACTATCTCTGCGGGCGTACTAGATAGCGATAATATTAAATGCGTTTCTGACACAACCACCGGTCAATTGCTGTCTTTGTCGGAAGCTCTTGGAGCTCGGATTATTCTTCCTGATAATAAATTTCGTGATAATTTAACAGGTGAAATATGTACTATACCTGAAGCGGTAGACAGAGGTCTTATAACTTCTGTATCACAAAGGTCGATTTTTGACATAGACGGTTTTAGAGACCCGAAAACAGGTGAGTTTGTATCTTTCAATTCAGCTTTTAGTAAAGGTAACTTAAAGTACGCTAACGGTGAAACTTTCTTGAAATCTGAAAGTGGTGACTTCGTATTTTTGGAAGATTGCCCTAAAGTTTCAATTGTTCGACCTGAAGTACTGGAGATGTTTAATCGTAAAATAGGTGTTATCGAAAAAGGGCAAGAACTATCAGTTTTAGATGCAGTTTTCAAAAATATTTTAGATCCCAAAACAGGATACTTATTGGATTCCACAACCAAAAAACCAATTCCATTCAATAAAGCTGTAGAAATAAATATGATTACCCCTGAAGGTGCTGCCTTATTAAACTCTCTTTTAAATATTACATTAACACTACAAACGGTGACAAAAACTGTTAAAAGATATGTAACTGTAACAAATACGTCACGAAAGTCCGAGACGATTATAACATTTGCTGAAGCTATCCGACGTGGTCTCATTGACGAATCTACTCAAACGTTTACCGATCCTACTACAGGTACTGTATTCCCCATACAACAAGCGTTAGATGATGGGTTGCTAGGTGTAGATCAAGATGAACCACGTGTTACTCAAATTTCCGATCGTATAGCGAAAAAGGATTTACTTCCTGGACAAGTAGTTGAACTAAAAATAACAAAGAAATCTTTTATTAAAGATCTACCTCCTAGTCCAGAAAGTAAATTACATGACGATAATAAACCTGAGACCGTAAAAAGTCCAGATTATACTATAACCGATTCATTACAACCCCGTAAAGAAATAACCCGTGAAATAAAAACTGTGTCATCAAAATCTATTGAAGGCGACCCTTCTGTAACTTCATTAACAATTAGAAAAAATACTATTGAGTTGCCACATGGCGGTTGGACGCTTTACGAAGCTATCCAACAAAATCTTTTCGATCCTAAAACGGGTATGTTTATTATTCCTGCTACCGATCGCGTATTAGACCTACAAGAAGCTGTTAAGCTTAATATAATCAACCCGGAATCAGCTATTGTTCTTGACAGTAGAACCGGAAAAGAAACACCTTTGCACAGAGCTTTAGAATATAATATTATTGACCACACAGGTCATTATAAACATTCTAATATAGTCTTAAATATGCAGCAAGCTATTGAACGCCAATTTATAATATTTGTCACTCTTACCAAAACAATTTCTACTCAAAAAATAATCACAATTACATCTATGGCGGGCATGCCTGACAGAATGGAAATATCTGAACTAGAGCATGCACCATCTGCTAAGGATTCTGATGACCAGTCTATACTAGAGCCTGTGCAAATATCTTCAGGTATTATTTATGATCCCGCTACAGCCCTAGTTATTTCTACGGCTTCAGGAGTGTCAGAAAATATAATTGAAGCTGTTGATCGTGGCATAGTTTCAGATAGTATTGTACATGTTATAGATCCTGATACGGGAAAACAAATTACTTTAAATCAAGCTTTAGAAAAAGGTATTGTAGATAAGAATACAGGTGAATACAAAAACAAATCTGGGAAAAGTTTTAGTGTCGCTGATGCAGCAAAAGTAGGCTTAATAGCAGTCATAGGATCACCATTAGTTGCTGCTTCCAAAATAATTCAAGTTGTAAAGAGTACGATGGTAGTAGACCCGAATACTGGCGAAGAATTACCAATGGAGGTTGCTTATGAAAGAGGACTTGTTGATCCTGCAACTTACCAAAACTACGAAGATTCTATTAGAGGGAAAACACCAGAGCAACTAGAAACACTTGACAAATGGAAAAGTGTAACTACAGCTGAATCCAGCAGCGTTTCTGTTTCAAAAGTCATTATGACTTCAGTTATAGATCCTGTCACTGGTGAGAAATTAACAATAGAAGATGCAAATAAAAGAGGTATTGTGGATCCTATAGCATATAAAAAGTTCCTAGATTCTACAGTTGATACCCCAGAAACCAAAACAATTCATCGAGAAAATGTTACACAAAAGCTTAGTTCTAATAAAACGTCAATGTCTGAAGCCTCTAGTAAATCTTTATCTGTAGAAGCTGCAGTGTCGAAGGGTTTTATAACCGTTGAATCGATACAAAACAGCCTTTCAGCTGACGATAGAAAAAAATCTAGTAATGTAGTTACTGATAAGCCAATTCGTTCATTAGACGTTGTCGAAATACCCAATAACCAGACGAAACCTAGACCGAAATACAGTATTGAAATTAGTAAAACTGATGGTCAATCTATTAATGTAAAACCTGTAGTGTTACAAAAACTACGTAAAAGTGTGGTTATGCCCTTAGAAGCAATCGAATTGGGCTTAGTTGATGAAGATACTGCAAAAATTTTAGAAGCGGTAAAATCATATAAAGACGAACGTGGCTTACCAATTTCACTTGGTAAAGCTATTGAAGCTGGTTATGTAAATGAAAATGATGGTAAAATTGTTGACCCTGTTCATGGTGACACTATTTCTATTAAAGAAGCTTTGAATCGCGGTATATTAGATAGTGAAGGACAAAATGAAATATTATTACCCATAGCAAGAGGTTTATCTATACCTGAAGTTTTAGAACAAGGATTATTAAACCCTGCTTCAGGAAAAATAATTCATCCAGAAACGGGAAGCCATTTAACTTTAAGAGAGGCAATAATTTGTGAAATAGTCGATCCTTTATCGGTCATCACAATAGCTCCAGGTCAAAATATAACTCTATCGGATGCCATAACAAGAAATATATTAGATATAGAAAAAAATAATGTAAAAACTAGTCAAGGTGCACTTGATTTAGTTTCTGCTGTTAATTCCCAAATATTTCCGAATATAAAACCAAATAACGTCAAAAACATTCCACCAGCTGGCATGACTATATCAGTTGCAATAAAACAAAATGCAATTGAACCGAACACAGGTAACATAAAAAATCCACTTACTGGAGAAATAATTCCGATCGATAAGGCTATCGAAAGAGGTCTAATTATGAATATTCCATATCCACAGTCACCGTATACAATAACTATTGAAGAAGCTATTAAAGATGGCATAGTTGATCTTGAGAACGGTATATTTGTTAATACAAAAACAAATGAAAAAGTTCCTATAGATAAGGCAATAGAAAAAGGTCTTGTGGCAATTAAAGCCAATACTGAAAAATCGGAATCAGAAGGAGTAATAACAACAATTACAGAAACATTTACTTCACAACATACAATAACAACTAAAATGGTAGAACTATTAGCTGATTATGTCCTTATAAGTGCAAATGAAGTACAAAATTCTAAAACTGGGGAAATTGTTTCTATTGAAGAAGCCCGAGAAAAAGGAATAATTAAAGATGAACAAACTAGTAAAGAACAATTCTTAACAAATGATGTAAATATAAATTTTCAAGAAGCCCTGCATTTGGGATATATTGATATAGAAAAAGGGACTTTTACTCATCCAAATACAGGAGAAACTGTGACTATTGCTGAAGCTGTAGCTAGTGGTGTACTGACAACTGAAGTTTTAAAAGAAATCAATCTACCACCCCAAGAAACACAATCAACGAAAGAAATGCTCAACCTAAATGACGCATTTGAAACTCTTTTTGACGATAAAACTCAAAAATTCAGAGATCCAAAATCACCTAATAAAGTAATGACTTTTAAAGAAGCTCTTGAAAGAAATGTTATAGATCCGAATTCTGTACTTTACAATATCAATGCTGGAAAACCAATAACGTTGCAAGAAGCTTTAGATACTGGCCTAATAGATAAAAAAACAGGAAAAATAAAAGAGCCACAGACAGGTAAATCTGTAGATATTAAAAAGGCAGCTAAGATGGGTTTATTTGCCGTTGTAGCTGCTCCAGTTTTAGCCGGGATGGCGGTAGTAGAAGGTGCAAAGATTGTTGGTAAAAAAATTATAAAACCGAAAGATGATGAGGCTATTTCTACTCAAATTCAAAAGCAAGCTCATAAGGAAAACTTTCCAATTAAAGATATTCCAAGGCAATCAAAATCATCTGAAGGGACAAAAGATATAATAAATATTGATAAAATATCTGAAGAAGGAAGTCAATTAAAAGTCGAAAGCAAAGATAATATTATTAAAAGAAAAGATATTGATCTTGAAAAATCCCCTGATAAGGAAACCGATAAATATATTGATCTTGGTATTAAGAATTCTGAATTCGAAGCAGAGAGATCTGAGTTTGCTATGGAAGTTTCTCTACCACAAACAACGGTTGAAGTTGACAATGTTGCTGACTCCATACAACAGAAACCAGAACAAGACGCTACCACATCAGCAGGCACTAACGTTGCAGCTTTAAAAAATAAGGCAGAAAGTGACTTCGAAAATCCATCTGTTCAAGAATTTATAAAAATTACACCTGATGGCAAGGAAATAACTACAGTAGTAAGAACAACTATAACTACAAGTGACCCTGAATTGACTGAATATACAAGTGAACTTAGTAGCACAATAATAAACACCACTGCTTCGAAAATGACTACAATAGAAGTAACTCAAAATTCTTCCAAATCTTACTCTATTTCAGAACAATATAGTATACCCGACGAAAAAACCGTGCAAATAGGTACTGTTGACTATCCAGATCAAGTTGACAAATCTGTATTGGACATTAGCAAAGATATTTCTAAGCTTCCAATTAGCGTAATTGAAAAACCGCATAAAACCAAGGACGAAAAGCCATCACAAGAAAAAGAAAACGAAAATGTTTCCTTACCTGATAAAAAAAAGCCTGAACCTTACAGAAAAAATATTGAAGACTCTGTTTCAAAGAATAACAAACCATTAGACGACAGTATATTACCTAACCAGGTTAAAATTGCTACCGGTGTAATTTACGATCCAAATACTAATAAAGTGACGGTCGAAGATAGCGGTGAATGCGCAGATATACTTGGGGCTATTGATAAAGGAATTGTACCCAGAGAATCCATATTGGTAAAAGATCCTAAATCAGGAGAACAAATTTCATTCATGGAAGCTATGGACAAAGGAATAGTAAATAAAACAACTAATGAAATCGTTAACGTTTCCGGTAAAAATATTAGCTTTGCTGACGCTGTTAAAATAGGATTGGTAGCAATTGTAGGTGCTCCAGTTTTAGCAGTATCAAAAGTTATTGATGTTGTCAAAGGAGGTATTGAATCTAGTGATACGAAAGATGTAAAATTACATCCCGTTAAAGAATCTCAAGAAAATTTATTAATTCCAATTGAAAAGCTTGTAAAACCTGATTTATCTAAAGGCTCTACAGTTTTAATAGCACCAGATGTAACAAAACAAGACATTAATTCAAGCTTAAGTCAGTCCGAAGATATTACTATTAGTGAAATAAATATAAAATCTTTTAGCAGCGATGTTCCGCTTGAATCAACTGTAAAGGAACCACAAAGCCGAAGCCCAACTATAATTAACGATGGTAAATCCATGTCTGCCATGCTGATTGATGCTGAAAAGCAACCATTACTCGCTATTGACGAAATCATTGAGCAAAATGTAACTACAATAAAATCGGAACCATTAAAATTACTTTATGAAAATATTACTTTAATCGATGCAATTGCTCAAGGCAAAATTGAACCAAAGATATGTAGAATTATTATGAATGGTATAGAAACTCCATTGACTGTACAAGATTCTTTAGAACAAGAACGAATCAGTAGGTTTACGTCTGTTGATGTAGCGTCCAAAAATTGCATTATAGTTAGAGAAAGTAAACCAAAATATAGCTTATCAATATCGCAAAAGCTTACTCCAGAAGAACTTTCAGAAATGGGTGTTTACGATATTGAAAAACAAATATTTTTAAATCCAAAGACCAATGCAAAAATTTCATTTGAAGAGCTTGTATATGGCCTTCAGGTATTTGACCCTTCGACAATTTTAGTTAAAGATTTGAATAGTAAGTCAGATAATTATATTTCTTTCGAAGAGGCAATTTCGCGGCCAATCATTGATAAGATAACTGGCCATATGGTTAATCCTAAAACCGGCAAACGTGTGTCATTTTTAGATTGCGTTCAAATTGGGTGGATAGTAGAGAGGCCTGAAGATGTGTCTATAGTTGAACAAGTCACAGTTGAAACTGCACTAGAAAAGGGATTATATGATCCCAAGACTGGTGAAATAAAAGATATCAACACAGGAGAGCTTGTACCGATTGGTGAAGCAGTTCAAAAAGGATTAATTGATCATGAGTCATTACTTATTAAGGTCCCTGGTTCCAATGAAATTATTTCTTTATCAGACGCCATTGACCGTGGAGTTCTAGAATTACAAGATGGTGTCATTATTATAATTGAAACTCAAGAAACAATTGAAATATCTACAGCAATACAACGTGGATTAATAACTGTTTTAAGGAGACCCATCTCTATTGAAGCAGTCATTTCAAAAAATATGTACGAACCAAAATCCGGCAAAATAAGAGACGACGTAAGCGCACAGTTGTTACCTATTGATAAAGCAATTGAAAGAAATATTGTACATCCTACTATTTCTGAAATAAAAGATACTATGTTAGATAAATACGTTCCCCTTTCTGAAGCTATCGACAAAAAAATAATCAACCCTGAAACAGGTAAAGTAGTAAATAAAAAAACTGGAGAACATGTTCCTTTAGATGATGCGCTCAAAAAAGGACTTATTGCCACTAAAACCATTACATTTAGTTTGTTTGATATTATTGAATTAGGTTATTATTCTCCGGACACTTGTAACATTTTAAATCCCAGAACTGGTAATAATATAACTCTGAATAAAGCTATTCAAGATAAACTTATAGATCCATCCAATGTTAAAATAAAAGATGATAAAACTGAAACTGTTATTTCTTTTGAACAAGCAGTAAAATCTGGTTTAATAGATTTAGAAAGTGGAATGCTTACTTCCCCCTTATTTAATCTTAAAGACGCATGTGAAAAAGGCTATTTACTCAGCGATCAGAAACCATGGTCTCTACAAGAAGGCTTAGTTCAAGGTTTTTATGATCCTGACACTGGCCTCTTAACTATTAATGGTTCTACTATGACATTAGATGATGCAATTAAGATTGGGAACATTAATCCAGAAGTTTTAACAGTTAGAAATTCCGTATCAGGAGAAATAATTTCGCTCGCAGATGCGATCAAAATTGGTATAATTGATTCTAAGGAAGGAAAGGTTAGGGATCCTATTCAAGGTGATAAAATTTCTCTTACGGATGCATCAGATCGTGGACTAATAGTGCCCGCTAAACGAAAGCTTAGTTTGCCTGAAGCTGTATTTAAAGGTTTCTATGATCCAAAAACTGGTAAGTTCTCAAATCCACTAAACAAAGATAAAATGCCTACTGATAGGGCAATAAGAAAGCGTATGTTAGATCCTCAATCAACTTTGGTGCACGTTGGTGGCAAAGTTATACCATTTGAGTTTGCAGTTGATAAAGGTATAGTTGATGGTAGAACTGGAACAATCATATTAGGAGATGAGAGAGTAGACTTCCGTGAAGCGTTTGAAAGAGGTATATTAGTAGAAGTCCGTAAACCACTTTCTCTTATGGAAGCTATAGAAAAGGGTATATATAACGAAATCACAGGCTTATTTATGGACCCGCAAAGTGGCAAAAAATTCACCCTTGCTGACGCGATTAAAATGAATTTGGTAGATCCACATTCTGTGCACATCCAGGACAATAGACTTGGTAAATGGGATAAAATCACACTATCAGAATCTATTGAGACAGGTGTTATTGACGATAAATCTAGTAAAATAAAAAATATAAATAGTGACAATGAAGAGATTAGTTTAGCTAAAGCTTTTGAAATAGGTTTACTAGTTGATAATAAAGCTCCTATAAGTTTACAGAGGGCACTTCATCAAGGTCTATATGATGATGCTACAGGTAAAATAATTGATCCTTTGAGTACGCGAAAAATAACTTTACACGAAGCTATACGTAAGTCTATTATTAGTCCAAAATATCTTTGCTATTTTGATAAAAAATCAGAAAAACCGTTAACATTATCAGAATGCTGCCGCAGTGAAATAATTGATAAAAGGAATGGTAAATTTATGGAGCCTGGATCTGATGTTCACATACCTCTCTCTGAAGCTATGAATTTAGGTCTCATAGTGGATATAGAAAGTGCTGGTTTTTCTTTATATGATGCACTAGCGATGAATATGTATGATATTACGGAGCTTATGTTTGTTCACCCTGTTAGTGAAAGAAAAATAACTCTCAAAACCGCTATTTCAGAAGAACTTATTAATCCCGAAATGTCACTCATTAAACATATTCCATCAAGTAAATATATGAAATTAATCGATGCAATAGAGTGCGGAATTATCGATGTAAACAATAGTGTATATATTTTGCCTAACGGAAATCAAATTAACTTTCTAGATGCTAAACATCGCGGTCTTATAGTTACTTCCAAGAAAAATCTAAGTCTTGAAGAAATAATTAAGAATGGTCTTTTTAGAGCCGACAATGGCAAAATTGTAGATCCTAATACTAACGAATTTGTAGATATTAATAAAGCTATCGAATCAAACCTCTTAAACCCAGACCTTACAGTAGTTAAAGACAGTTCTACAAATAAATTTAAACCCCTATTAAATGCTATACATGAAGGTGATATCGATGTCACTAAAGGTAGGGTCTTAGATACTAAAGCGAAGAAAACTTATAGCTTAGATATCGCATTTGACAAAGGCTTACTAATTACCATCATACAACCTTTGACTTCGCAAAAAGTGTCTAGACGTTACGTATCAGATAATTCTGCACCGAAAGAGCCAGTGCTCCGAGAATTTACATTAGATGAAGCGATAAAATATGAATTTATTAATCCTGACACGGCTCTTATAAAAGATCCCCATAAAAACAAATACATACCTTTGAAAGTTGCTATCAAGGAAAATATTATCGACAATAATGCTAAAGGTTTGTTCGATCCTCAAAACAGATCTCGCGTGCTTTGTTTTACTTTTGAAAACGGTCTTATTGTTTATGTTAAAGAACCTTTAACGTTTGAGCAAGCTATAGAAGAAAGTCATCTAAATATAAGTACAGCTCGATTTACTGATCCTCAATCCAATGAAGTATTAACAATTAAAGACGCAGCCATAATGGGCTATATAGACCCAGACACTGCGCTCATTAAAGATAATCTCAAAAAACGACTGGTTAAGCTTCCTGAAGCTTTCCGCAAAGGTTTAATGGATGCTGAAAAGGGTAACATTTTAGATACTGAGACTTCTAAACTCAACACTTTAAGTGCTGCAATTGAAAATGGCCTTCTTATGACGCCCAAGAAAAGCTTTACACTTATAGAGACGCTGAATTTCGGAATTTATAACCCTACCACGGGGGCGTTAAATGATCCCTTCATTACCACTAGTGTGATAGATAGAAAGAGATTAACATTGGGCGAAGCCATTCAACGAGGCATTGTCGACCCTTCAAGTACGGTAGTAAAAGAACCAGAATCTGGAAAGATATGGCCATTGGTACAAGCTATAGAACAACAGTTTGTAAATCCTGTCGAAGGCAGATTGGTGATAGACCCGAAGAAAGGAATCAGTCTCGATTTAGTCAAAGCTCTTAAAAAGGGATACTTGCTGCCAGCAGAAACGAGGGTAAGTTACAATTTTTTTTTACAATATGTGCTTTAAACAAGCAAAGGTGTTGCTTTGAACTTCTTATATTTCCACTCTTAGTAGGTAATCTATTACAACTAAGCGTTTGGCTTACAACATTGGCATGGCACGACACCCACATGACTTGAGTCAATGACTGGGTTATAGGCGCAACTTAGCTCAACAAAATTGTATAGAATTTTATCAATATGATAAAATTTAACATAATTAGAGATTGAGTTTAAATTTATACGTTAATTAATTATTACCTATAACTAAGTCAATCCATTTAGTCGGCTTAGTTTGCCATCGTTTAAAAGTAGTTCAGCACATAGATTACTTAGATGGTCGAAATTACATTTTCATCATTCAATATCATAATCTTTTAGGATACTCAAATGTAATTCACGTGATTCCGACCAGACATTTAAAATATAATTATTTAGATAAATAAGCTTTTATTTCGATTTCTTACTAAAGTAGACAATTTGTATTTTTTTAAAGTGTTTTGTGATGTTTCTAGATGCTTAAGTTAGGTCATTTCGCTAGTTGACAGTTTCCTCATATGAATTTGAATTAAATTTTTATGCTATACTCAAAAAATATTTTTAATAATAAAATAAATAACTACAAAGTGCTTATGAAAACTGTCAAATCCAGTGAAACGAGTGATTATGTGCTTACCGACTTTGTAATAAGGCTCGATGTATGTTGTTTTTTATTTCCAGCCGTTGCCTGCGATGCTAAAGAGCCATTTTGAGCTAAATCGTGAATGCTTGCCTTTGAGGGATCATATTAACGACGATATTAAGAACCATCACCGTATCGCCAATTACCTAACCCCCATTCATATTGTGCTAAGAACTCTATATGAGAGAGGTCGAAAGGGACGCTAAGTCCTGACCTGTGTCATCGACCTCTCGCTTTCGTACGTTCGCTTCCTCATTCGAAAACCAGCTAATTATGACTGCTGGTTCATTTAAATACTCCAATTCCAAAATCACTTGGCATTTTCCTTAAGTTTTGTGTTCCGATATACTCATTCCTTGGAAATGTGCTCACAAAATTTCGGAATGCATGATTGATTGTAAGCTATTACAATATCGATTGTACGGCGGTACTCGCGACGCAAACATTCACAAATATCAAATGGTAATACATTTTCGACAAACAAACACACCAAAGGTAGTATTGATAATTCATTATGATCTTAATACAAATTCGATTCAGTGAGAGCTTATTTCATTATCCTTAGTTTTACGTGATAAGTTTAAAAGCTACAGCTTTTTTTATGTAAATGAAGTAAAATCTCACCATCGAATTAAATAAATGTAAATTCGTTCAAAGCAGATTTATACTATATTCGTCTTACATGTACATTCTTACTCTATACTCTTGTATTATATTTCGTTTACAAAAACCGTTTGTTTTAGAATTTCAGATTTTTTTCCCAAAAGGTACTTCTTGTCTTTTATTACTTATTTTAACAACTTACTTAATAAAAAATTTAACTTATACAAAATAACTATTGGAAATATCGATATCATTTTTAAATTCTATGATTTATGTCATACAAATGTCAAAAATTTAAAGCTTTATTTGATTTTTGACGTTTGTATTGTGTCACTGCTTGCATGTAACGCTTTTCTGCACCTAGTTTGTATTGTATTCTACGCAACATCTGGACTGGTTGTGTTGTCATCTTCACGCTCTTTGTAAATTGGCCTCTTTCGTGTCTATAAACTTCAGGTTTTGTCTTTGCTTCTATGCATAGCGGTAGTGTAAGCTTGTTTTTCAGGTTTTTACAAACCACTTGGCTAGACAGCTAAGTAGTTTTTAGATGTTTAAAATATCATATAATTTAAATATTCAAAATTATTTTCAAGAGCGTGTAATGGTGCTTTTGTTATATATCACTATTTGTAAAAGCGAGCACTGTAAATTTACATTAGTTGTTATTAATTATTATCAATGTACAGTAAGTCACAGCACCAGATAGATGTTTTGAAAAAAATCATTGTGTAGATTTAGATATTGCACCGTTAAAGCCTAAAACAGACTTGTAAATTGTAAATAATTTGGCACCACTTTAAGGCAAAGCGACTTACCTTGAACTTTCGATGTTTAGCAAGCAGTAGAAGAGAAATACAGGCTTTGCGATGAGACCCTATCAAAGTTATTGGAATGGATCGCGGTCGTAGAAGAACGTTTGGCCAATCAGGAAGCCGTTAAAGAAGACATGGATGAACTGCGTAACCAGATTAACATACTTAAGGTACGTAATATTATTGATTGCTGTTAAACTACATAATTATACTAATTAGAGAATATATTTATGTATTAATACAATTATGGCCATGTGTAAATATGTGTTATTTTTTCCTTTTTTAGCTTATTAAGGATGATCTCGAAAGTCACCAACGCCAAGTATCAGCTTGCGCAGATCAAGCCAAGCAGCTTCTAGTGTCAGGCAGTGATGTACTGGCACCTCATGAGGTATACTACAAAATGTGTTAAATTTAAATATAGTTGCGAATTTCTTTTATTAACTTTTTAATAATTAAGTCAAAAAATATCCTATTAATATTTTGCTGGATATATATTATTATATTATAAATTTTATTATCACCTTACAAATAGAATGTACATTAGTAATCTAATTATACTTTTATTTGAGGTCGCTGCTCTTGAACGCGGAGTAAGGCAATTGAAACAACGCTGTGACAAATGTATGGAGAAATGCGACAGGATGCTCAGGCGTCTAGTTGCAGCCAGAGACGAACTTGGCAAATTCACGTATGTATATTATTTACTTTTTTTTAATGAACTTTGGTATGTACTGATGTACATTATTTACAAAAAATATTTAGATCCATTTTTAGTTCCTTTAGAATGTTTACCTGTAAATATTTGTAAATGATTGCCCGCCTTGCTTTATGCCTGAAGTGAAAAAAATATTTAACCAACAACGAATACAACATGTATCAAACAATAAATTGATAAGAAAATATAGAATAGAGCATTTTATTACTAGGTTCTTTCTGGTTACTGTTGCAAAATGCAGCAAAGCAAAGAAATATTTCAATAATCGAAAAAAAAAATCAATAATCATTTTTTACACTTTTTTAGCAACGAATTGAACACTTTCAACACTTGGATGGAAAGTGCATATCGCACTCTAGAAGACAAGGAAGTGGCGTTATCTAAAGTGGAACATTTAAGCGGTCAAAGCGACGATGTACGCGAGTTCGTATCCGACGTGATCGCTCATCAAGCTGATCTTAGATTTATTACTATGGCCGCTCAAAAGTTTGTGGATGAGAGCAAGGTGCTTATTAAGTATTGATAATATTTTTAAACTAAATTTAAGAACCTAAAGGCTTACGTTTCGTGACATTAGTCACAATTTTTCGTTTTCGTTTTCGTCTTAGTAAAAATAGTAATTCCTATTTTCATTTTGTTACGTAAATAAAATTTCAACTTAAAAACAACTGTCATTTACACACAAATTAAAGTAATTTCTTAAATTTTACCAAATTTTGCAGGAATTCCTATCAATCCTCAACGACTATCGTACAACATTACCAGCTCGTCTGTCCCACATCGTTCCACCAGCGGACAGTCTAGTTAGAGAGCACGCAGCCTTAGCGAGAAGGAGGCATTCAGACTTAGCCAATAGAGCTCAGAGACTCTTAGATAGACTGAGAACGGCTAATGACGGGTCTGCGAGATACAGGGAAGCGTTGCAAAGAGCTCAGAGATGGATGCAAACGGTATGTTTCTTTAATTTTTTTTTAATCTTATTATTGTATTGAAGAAATGGTGGTAGACGGGTTGGTTGTGATTTTACACTATTTATTATTATTTTTTTCAATGAGATCAAGTCTCAAAATTGTGACTTCCCGTAAGTAAACAATGTATGGAGAAAAGAGTGGCAGAGTGATCTGTTCTAAGGTTATCAGCGCTAGGAATGTGTAATATACTAGTGACAAACAAAAGAAATGGAATAATTAATCTTATATACCTAATAGTACAGCTAATTTTCCCTCACATTGAACTACAAGCTGATATTGATATATAAAATTAAATCTTATACACATAACAATAAAGTTCACTTTCCTCCAGGTTGAACCTCAAGTCCGGGCAGTAATATCAGAAGCGGTGGGTGGCGAACCCAGAGCAGTAGAGTCCCAACTCGCCAGGGCTAAATCCCTCCACACTGATGTGTTGGCTCAGGGAAGGCTCATTGATAATGCTAGAGATGTAAGTTGATAAGAATATATGTTTAGTTGTTTGTGCTTATATATTTTTATTACTTGCTTGGACTAGATATTTCATTTATTTCTTTCAATCATTCTAAATTCTTATACATTGTAAAACTATGAAATATTTTTAGACTTTACTCTTAATATTTTTTTATTTATAAACTGCGTTTTTGTAGATACCACGCAATATTGCGTTTCTGTATACCAATTGTTCATTCAACTAAATAGTTAAGAGAATCTGAAATGGACGGATAAATAAAAAGTATATAATCAATTGTATACTTATTATTTATCTATGCATTTCGTAACGTTAAAACCATTTTTTTTTACTTTTCACAGGCATGTGACCAACTAGTTAAATCTCTAGAAGGCAACCTCACTCCCTCGGAAATAAGACAGCTCGAAGTGCCGGTTCTAGAACTTTCCGAACGTTACAATGAATTGAGTTCGGCCGTCGGATCCCGTTGTGCTGAATTAGAAGCCGCGTTACTGCAGTGCCAGGGATTGCAAGATGCGGCCGAAACACAAGGGCAGTGGCTGACGGCTGTTGAAAGTGGTTTTAAGTAAGTTGTAGTATAATTTATAAATTAATGTAGAATTTTGTTTTGGCAGTTATGTTTTAATAAATGTCAACACGTTGGTTCAATATGTTGATATGACACAGTTATCATGAGAAGACATAAGACATAGATATGAAGTATTTTATATTAAAGGTCTTCTTTCTTTTTCTTTTCTACATACAATGCTAGAAATTTATGTAGATATAATATAAAATCAAAATGATAAATGTTTGATTATTTATTTTCTCTAGTAGATTTTATAAATAAATTTCTCTCTATTCTTCTCAGGAACCAACAGAAACCAGCGTCCCTAATCCGGGAACGTCTCGACGAACAAATCCGGGAGCAAAGGCTTAGTCATTCCGAATTAGAAGCGAGAAGACCAACACTCAAAAAGTTGTTATCATCGGCCCGAGATGCCGCTTTAACGCCCAGTAATGTTAGAATTGCTAAGAAATTGGAACAACGGGTTGAGGATATTTATAATAGGTATTTGATTTTTTTTTATTCAATTCAATACGACTCACGCTTTGACTTGTCATTATATTATAGCTAAATTATAAAATTAAAAAAAAACAAAGCGCGATGCATATCTTCAATTGCAATAATTTCAAAAAAGAGAGCAAATCTATAGCAAATCAACAACGAAACTTTCTATTCCCCAGATACGAGAAACAGCTAGAGCGCTCTATCAAACGCAACCAACAGCTCGAGGAGGTGTCGCTAGAGCTATTACAGTTCACGCAACAAGTGTCCACTCTCGAGGCTGCGCACGCGCAACTATTAGACATGGCGGACGTGCGTGACGATAGACTGAGGCTGGCCGACTTGGTTAATGCTAGGTGGGTATTATTTAAGTCAGTGTAGAAGTATTGTTTAAGTGTATTAGTTGTATTTAAATTGTTGTGTAATATTAAAGTTGTTAAAAAATTGCCTTTACTTTATTTTTTACGGAAAATAACAGGAATGTAAAACAGATGAGTTTTAGGCATTTTTTTTGTGGACTATAAAATGGAAAATCCTGTCTTCACTCTTAGTGCACCCCAACACTTCTAGGAAACTAAAAGATAAAATATCAATATTCTACGGTACATAATTTCGACTGCTTTATGAACCAGTCATTCGTTTAGTAAATAAAAAGTTTTATGCTTATATATACATATTTTAGTTATTTGACACTAAATTAAACTATTTATTCTAGGGATAAGCAAATGCCATTGCTCGAAGAATGTCTTAGAAATGGAAAACAGTTAATCTCAAAGAAGGATGTCACCGACACGCACGTAGTACGTGATAGAATGAAGGTAAAAATATTATTAATTTTATCAAAATCTATAAATAAATGAAAAGGTTATAGAATAAAATATTCATTATTGCACATAAAAATACAAGTAATAGGAAAAATAAAACGAACAAGCTCTTATAATCAAGTACAGCTTATGAAAGTAAAATTATTTTTCGTTAAATAATTAAAAAGTAGTAAGTGTAATAAATGTATTAATAATTTAGTAGCATAAAAGATTTTGGAGCGTATTGTGGCTGGAACACAAGCGTGCGACTGTAAACGCGACGTTTGTTCGATTTCCAGGTTCCCTCTGTCTACCTTACGTCTACCTACCTAGTATGCTGCTTGTAATTAATAAAAACATGTTTGTAAATAATTTAAATCTTTACAGGCTCTTGAAAACCAATGGCGCGATTTCAACGTGACGTTGGAAGAGAGGCAGAAACTTTCCAAGCAAAAAGCAGATCAGCTTAACCAATATGAATCATTGCGAGTACAGGTAATGTATTTTATATATTTTATTAAAAATAGCCAATATTTTTTATTATATTATATGACGCCATTGTAGTTTAGTTATGATAGTTATGAGTGAGTGTAAACAAGAAATACAGTATAGTGGGTTCATTCCCCACGACAATGTCTTGAAAAATTGGGCGATGCGTTGAAAACGGGGTGTCTTAACACTAACTTCCTTCTACCTACCTTATTATGTGCGAAATGCAGAGTGAAGCCAAACAAATATGCATTTAAAATTAGAGGTGCTGTTGGTGATACTATGAGAGGTGCTCCAAATTCGACTAAAACGTAAAAATATTTGTAAATATTATATAAAATGTATAATGTATATTTTATTCTATATTCCTATTTTCAGGTCCTAGAGTGGTTACAAAGTATGGAGAATCGTGTCGCACATTTGCGTCCCGTTGCAGTTGATTTGGAAGTAATCAAACATCAACAAGATGAACTGAGACCGCTCGCTAAAGAATATAGAGACTTCTCTGTTAATATTGATAAGGTAATGTTTATTACATGTTGTTACTGCATATAGAATTAAAAAAGTTTCAATAAAAGGAAAGTCATTTGTTTGTAAAGGCGGTGGTTGTGAGTTCGACTTTTATTAGGGGGAAAGATTAAATTTAATAATTTTCATTTCCCCGCTCTGCTTAACAAAGCGAGGTGTTAAAACTAGTAAAAACATTTATCATTTGTTATTATCAAATTAATTATAAAAAAGCAATTTAAATTTGTCTACTGTGATTCGTATACAAATTAATAAATTTCTTTATTGCCTAAAATAAAAATACAGATGCAATTAAATACGTCTTTCGATAATAATCTGTTTTTTTTATATTCTTGCACACTTAGAATAAAAAAATATATATATTCTTTTATACATATAAATACCAAACAATATATTAATACCAATAATATATTTTTTTTAGGTGAACGAAGCAGCTGCAATATATGATGCGTTAACTCGCGGGGAACGCGCCGACAGTCCACATCGTAAACGACAGCTATACAGCCCTACTAAGAGACAAACACCAAGTAAGTAATATATTTTAATAATATTCAAAATAAAGAAATGATCATTTAAAAATATGGAAAGTAATAATAAAAAATTTAAAACTCGACTGCGTAAGCTCTCGCGCCGTCAAGACTTATCCAACAAGAAATAGCGTAAACATATAATATAATATGTGTATTAATACTTATATGATGCCCTAATTAAAAATCTTTTTCCCACACAGGTCGTACAGATGGTCGTTCCCCATCCCCGGGCAAGGTCAGGGCGCTAGTTAGTCCAGCATCGGCATCGGCGTCATCAGGATTCTCTTCTAGAAGATCTAGCCAAGATGGATTCCATTTGGATGGTAGGTTTTTTTAAAATTCTGAAATAGCCCTATTCATTTGATGGCATTAAGCCTGATGAACATTAAACGTTATTATTTTGTGTTTATGTTTTAAAAATATAAGACACGGTGGAAAATTAAATTATAAATATATAAAATATACATATCTATTACAGAATTATCACCAGTACAACAACAAATATCGGATATCAACAATAGATACGAGCTACTCGGAACAAAACTGGCGGACAGACAAACAGAAATCGACACTGTTAGGGAGGAAGTCAAGAAATATTTGGATAGCTTCCGATCTCTTAATATTTTCTTGGATAAGGTATGTTGACTTTTAATGGTCGCTTTTAATAGGTAATTTAACCCTAAGGTGACATTGGGGGTTTATTATCCACTCGGAATATATTTACGTTTATTTTTGTTGAAGAGTGTATTATTTATGTAAATAAAAAAAAATTACAATTGATGTCAAAAGTATTAAAATATGTTTTTAATTATAGTAATAAGTATTAAACAACTTTGAATTTTAAAATTCCACCATTTTGTTTTATAGATCTGATTCGGTTATTGTAAACAGGAACTATATTAATATTTTCTTAAAAACCAGAAATACTATATATTAAACATTGTTTTATATTTATAGGTCCAAAGACAATTACCAAAAGAGTCCATTCCCAATACGAAAGAAGAAGCTGATAAAACGATCAAACAAGCTAGAGCAGCTCTTGAAGAGATGTATGAAAAGCAGAGCATATTAGATTCTACTAAAACACAGGTAAGGAAAAAAAAATAACGCAATCAAATGATGAGTGTGTATTTGATTGTCATAAGGAATATATGTTTTCATTTAAAATAACAATGTACTACTTACTGGTCTCGTTTATTTGAAGTTTTTATGACTAGTCACTAATTTCGGCTTGAGATTATTTAATTTCATGATTTTGAAATGAGTTTTCATTCTAACTGATTATGATTGTCGCCCAGTTTATAATTGCTAGTTATTGAAAAAAAATATGTACATCGAAATGATTTGATTGATTTGATTCACGGTATATTTAAATTTAGACCGTTTAAAATTTTGAATTGTGGTACTTCAAGAGAAAGGAAGTCGTTTTTTTTTAGTTTGAGTTTTATACATATCAAATTTTTATTGTATTTATTTAAATATGTATTTTGTAAACAGGTTCGTGAGCTTCTCCGTCGTAAACAAACGGTGGAAGGTGCCGACAGATTACACGACGAGAGTGAAGAAGTGGCTGCTAGGTGGAAAGCACTGCACGATGCTTTTAAGGATAAGTAAGGACTTTTTAAATATTTTATTTATTCGATTAGTTCGGTTATATGTGTTGTGGCCACCTTAAAGACTGGATTTCTGTATTTTTGCACATTTTATATTTGAGAAGAAATAAAAGATTATAAAAGTCCTAAAATAAAATCTCCGCAGCCGTCTACAGCTATCTTTAGTGCGGCCAACTAGTGGTGCGTCGGCCCTACAGTAATTATGTTGTAAATGTAAAATTATAATGTATTTTTTATTTAAACTTGGGATTTTTGTTTTTATTCTTTCTGATACAGTTTGATCTGATCATATTTTGTTCGTAACAAATATAAAACATGGATATTTGTCTAGGTTTCTTATATTTATATTTGTAAAGGAGACACGAATTTTGATTGCTTTGTTAATACGCAATTTAATAATTTAAAAAAGAATTTTCAAATTGTGTTGTATATGAGATTAAATTTAAAAATATAATTTAAGTAATGAGGCGATGAAACATCACCACACTGTAAAGTATACAGTGGTTATAGATTTGAACGGCAGAATTTTTATACTTTAAATGTTTTAATTTCTCATTGAGTTTTGTAGCCAACTAGCAAAATCTATAATTGAGTAAAACAAGTTAGATATACTAACTTGTTTGTATACTACTAATTTCTTTTTTCCAACAGGATCCGTGTAATGGAAGAGATGAAAGACTTCCACGATACTCACAGCAGCCTCACATTGTGGCTCGGCTCTAAGGAACGTATGTTGAGTGCTTTAGGACCTATCTCATCTGACTCCAGAGTCGTTCATACGCAAGTACAACAGGTAAGGGAGATTGAATTTATGGTTTATTAATTAAGTGTATAACACATACATTTGCTATTAATGAAATTGAATAATTTATAATATTGAAATTTGTATTGTATTTTATGTAGATAACATTTTTAATGTTATTTACATAATTACAAATATATTTGGTCCAATTGATTAGTAACCAATTGATTAGTAATCAATTGGACCAAGTATACAGAGCGGTGCGGGGTAAAGCGTGAAGTAAAAAAACTAAATCAAAATTTTACGTTTTCACCAGGTCCAAGTCCTCCGCGAGGAGTTCAGAAGCCAGCAGCCTCAACTAACTCACTTAGAAGAAGTCGCACATACAGTGTTACAACGTTTGCCAGAAAACGATCAAGATGCTAACAAATTGCGACACAAATTACAAGTCGTTCAAGACAAATGGAATGATCTGCTTACACAGTTAGTTTTTTTGGGATTTTTTATTGGGAATATGTTTTATGGCTGTCGTGATTATATATAGTTGTAATATGATGTACCATTGCAATGGTACAATTTTAACTGTAAAAGCAACGGTTGTGGGTTTGATTCTCACTAGGGGAACGAATTATTTTCAATTCCTCGCTTTGGTAACAACATAAAAATAATTTTGTCACTCGACACGTAAAGTTCCGTCTCGAAAATTGTTCTTGTTGTCTTAATACCAGGTTTCCTTCGAGCTATCTCGCTATATGAGGGATACAGCTTGAAGTAAAAAAAGCAGGACATTAATTGTTATTACATTAATATTAAAGTATAAAATAAGGAGACAGCCAATACCAACATTCAATATAAAATAAATATAACATTTTTACAAACAGGTTAGAACAACGCGCAGACAGTCTAGGAGCGGCTGCCGACACATCTCGGGAACTCGACGCGGGTCTCGCGAGGCTAAAGAACGCATTACACGCTATATCTGACAAGTTGGACGATGTGGCTAACAATGGAGAACCCGCTGACCAGATTAGGGAAGTTGAGGTAATGTGGGATTATGTTCATAGTAATAGCTTAGATTTACTTCTAAGCACTAGTTGGAAATGGGGCGAAAATAGAAACGAAGTGTTTTAATTCTAGAGATTTTTAGTACTCTCATTCTACTTGTGATATCTCGAAAGTTGAGCGAAAAGGTGCACAGAGTATAGAATCATAAAATATATGATTTAGTTATATGTATTATGCCAGCCGTAGCGTAAGGACACAAAGTATGACTGTAAACCGACTGGTCTTGGGTTCGATTCCCACTC